>CM018044.1:26773727-27023727 GCA_008638375.1 Nyssa sinensis | reverse complement strand
ATGCGTTCATTCATGAATTTCTACAATGCGATGTCAATATGCGTGACGCACACATGCAACTCTATGTCACCCATGTCCTACTTCACGGTCCGCCCCCGTCAGCCCGTAGGTACTGATGTTGGCCAGAATTTGGGTTTTTTACCACAGGACCTACGCCCTCATAATGCACAGCACCTCGTGCTGACCCACACTATGCTTTCAAGGAATCACACTATGCCAATATGCCATGATTTCATCATGTAATAGTACAGTTCAAATGAAACATCACTTTCATAAGCATATGCAACATATTTTAAAAAAATGCATTATACTTAAGATCAATAATAGTATTTAAATCACAAGATTTCATCCACAAATCTACATGTCATGCTCGATCAATCTCAACACTTACGCAAATCCACATGTCAAAATATCAACAATCCTTCTAAAACATAAATCACATATGATGACAACTCAAGAAGTAAAGCATAACTCCCAAATAATCAGAAAGAACACGGAGACACATAACCAATCAACTCAAAGTGTCGCAAAGCAAGAACTCCTATGTGATCTTCTATCATCAGATAAGCACAAGAATCATTCAATCAATATGCACATCAATCTTAATTTAATCCTATTCCTTACTTAGCAAAGTACCATACCTGATTGGGTTATCTCAACCCCACTAAGCTGTGTCCACTATGCAATCCAATCAACCATGTTAATCTTTAGTCCACGGTTCAGAAGTTGAAGAAAACACACCGGCAGGTTGATCGAGTCGGTCAGCCATTTCAAATCCAGTTTCATCAGCTTTTTCAACCTTTTTCCTCAAGCAAACGATGATCTTGACAGATTCTGTCCCTTTATCATCCCATCCATCTGATATTGAAGAACCTTCCCTTTCCTCAAGTTGCTCCTTACCTGAGTCCCCCAATGGCAATTTACAATTACTTGCAAATTGCATTTCAACTATGCCTATCTTAGATATAACCGGCACTAACAAATGATCAGCAAACAACACATCAAACTTGTAGCTACTCAACAAGAAACTCAAAAGCCTTCAATGAAACTAAATCCAGAAGTTTATCTTCTAAATTCTCTAAATAAACTTCAGAAATTGGCCTGCTGTTAGGACGCTATTGCTGTGTGGCTTTCAAAGCCAACTCTGTCACTGACCAACCCTTGAAGCAACATCCATCCCAAAGATCACCACTCCAAGCAGCAAATTGCTCCCAATATTCTCATCGACCTTCTTCCTCTACCTCGCTGCTTCTATCAATCTCTCAATCTCATCTTCTATTCGTTCTGTAATTCGCAAGTCAATCAAGCCACCCATATTGGCTCCACCACATATTCCTCCTAGCAGCATCTAACTAAAGCTAATATACTCCTAAAACAGCCACTGAAGATGTTACTGCTACTGCATATCAAAGCGACAATTAACTGAGAATTCCCACGTATACTCCCTATCCCCGTTCTCCATGGAACAAAATAGAAATTTCCATCTAATACTTTCATTAAGATTACATAAGAGGGCATCGGTCCACTCGTTATTTCCTTAATTGGGAACTCCAGTTACTGTAGTCAACTATCCTGGAACAATCTGATCAAATTTTATAACTCCTCTATCAAGGTCAGTCCTCAACTGCCATAGCAGCTCTTGCAACATTCGGACCAACCCCTGTTCCCTCAAGACTAAATTTTCGTACCTGCTTGAGCACACACACCGACCATGGAAACTAATTAACAAATCCCAATTTTCTCTCATCAGATTACAATACAAGCTCTACCAAATCAGTGGTTCTAATTGCTACAAGCAAATTCAAAACCCATAGCCTCCAACAACTACACCAATTTCACAACACCAATCACACCTCAATCCAATCTAAGCCAATCCAACCGACATCCACACACATAGATAAATATATATATATATATACACAGATACATACATACCACTTGCCGCACCATCACTCTTTTTCTCCCCAATTTAAACGAATCATCAATCATCAAACCCAAAATGACAAAAACCGTAGCAGCAACCCATAACACCAGCCGCAGAACTTGACCAACAATCCCAATTCTTGACAGAGTTTTGAATCTCGGTCATTATCTCTACTACAGCCATCATCGGTGCAACAACTTGAAGCCAACATCGATACGTTCAAAGCAAAAATCCATCCTACAATCATCATCCCGTGCAGCGAACTCTGGGACGGAACCTGATCAAACTGCCGCACCGCTATTGCCGTCTTACTCCACAAACCCAATCAGCTCCATCCATGTCAATACAACCGAGCCGAAACCCATCTGTCTTCGATTAAAACAGGGGACTTCAATCCCTCGCTTGCGTCGCCCCACTTTTCCGAACACGCTGCTGGAGCAGCCCCCCCATGTCCCGAATTGAGAGCTCCCCTCTCTTACGCTCTCTCTCTTTATATTTTTTTTTTCCTAGCTTCTCCAAGAAGCTTTTCCAATTTCTCCAAATACATATATATATATATATATCTCATTTTATTTTATTTAATTATTTCACTTCATTTTATTTATTGTCACAGTATTTTAAAATTTTATTTCTTTTATCATTTAATTATTTTTTTCCAATTTTATAATATAATCATTCACATGCACGTGTCTCATAATTCTCGGCTTTCAATACGACAGGCCTCGACTACTCGAAATTGTCTATTATTAAATTGGACATCAAACTTTATTTAAATAATAAATTAGTGTTTGATTCAAAGTTACATGTCATGGCCTCGCCCTACCCGGGTCGGTTACAGTCTAACTCAAGTCGGGTTATTACAGCCCTACTAGAAAAACGAAAAATTTATCCTCAATTTTCCATGTCTCTACAGTAGGGGTAGCAGGGCCCTATTTGTTTATAGCATCCAATAGACTTATTATTCTTGTATAACAGATCTTATGTTATGATCATGATTTGATGGTATCACTCTTTGGATGGAAAATATGCTTTCCAATCTTATCGTTATAATCAAATTTGATTTCTTATCAACTTGGTAGCTAAATGTTATGTGCAAATCCTTTGGTTATTGACTCGTTCGACTCATCGTATTTCTTGCGAAACTATTTTTGAATTATACCTTTTGACCCAAGAGTCACCTTTATTGGACTTGCTTCTCTTATGATTGATTATTATTTATAATCCTATACTTACCCCTCATCTCATATATCTTATTGTCTAACCTATATTTGACTTATGGCAGAGTAAGGGAATTTAGTTACTGAGCCAAGTTAGCTCACTTTAGAACTATATCCTTTTTTTCGAGATCGGGCACAACAATGGGACAGTAGAGTTCTCATTATCTACTACCATTGCTTTTGGTCACTGGATCCACTTTCTGCATGTAATGAGTGGATTCCATTTTTCTTTTAATGTAATGGACTAATATGTCTTAGTATTTCCTATGAATTTATGTCTTGGGTTTAGCCTTTTGTTAAATGGATCTGTAATTATAAGAGCTACTCTAATTATGGTCTGTAAACCTTATTACAACTCTGTTATGTATTTATCTAATTTAGACATTAATATTGGTGATTCTCGACTGAAATTAGTCAGGAACGAATCAAAGCCCACGCCCGGCCCCCCTCACGGCCCTTAATCCACATAAGGTGGGTTCCGGGTCGTGACAAATAATGTTTGCCCTAATGAACTAAGCCATTTTCCTTGAATTAAGGACAACATAGCCTCAACCCATTTGGTGAAGTAATCAATGGTTACCAAAATGAATTCATGGTCGCTGGAGGCTTTATGTGTGATTTTGTCAATAATATTTATTACCCAAGTTGCAAAGAGCCAAAGGGATGTCAAGTTATATCACTCCCTAGGAGGGAGATGTTGAAGATTGGCATGTATCGGACATTTGTGGCACTTCTTGACGAAGGCAATACAAGTTTCATCCATGGTATTCCAGTAGTAACCTTGTAGACTATCTTTTTGGCTAACGTGTGTCCTTTCGTGTGAGGTCCACAAACCCCTTTGTGGATTTCTATTATGACCTGTTTAGTTTTATGTTTATCCAAGAATAATATAAATATTCCGTTGAAAGATCTTTTGTAAAGTTTCCCCCTAGAAATGATGAATTGGGTGGCCTACCATCTTAGGGTCGTTCCGTCCTCCTTAGAATATCCTTTAGGGTATTCTGAGTGTTTGATAAATGACCAAACCTCGTTGTACCAAGGTAGAGATGTCGAGTCCTCTGTGACTTCATTGATGTTGCAGTAGTATATTGGAATTTCCTAAGTTTGTACCAAGAGCAATGTAATTGTGGCTTCTTCCAGGATGTCTGTCATAACCCGAAACCCTCCCTATGCGGATTTCGTGTCGCGGGGCCGACCAGAAAGTCGTCCCTACTTTTTCCATTCCTGTATCATAGTACTAATATGCAAAGTACTAAAATCTTAAAACAATAACAGCAGAAGTCTTATCAATGACCATAATCAGCGGAAGTCTTTTCAATACATGATATGGTTCTACAATAACAAAAATAAGAACCAGACATAACCAGCACCCGTGGGTGGTGAATACATGGGAGAACTAAACATAAACTGGTACAGTTCCTTAAAATGTCCTCCTACGCTCTCAGACTCCTACTAGGGTCTTGCAGCGTCATTACCTGAAATGGGGGTAAATAGGGTGGAATGAGCTACGAGAGCTCAGCAAGTAAAAACAGATCTCTGACACTGGTATCGGTGAAATATGATTCCATGAATAAGATTATGATAGCTAAGCATAAGAAAAGAGATGCTGTGATAGCCAATGAGAACAGTTGCCCTGAAGGCCAATGAACAATAGGTCACAATGTACAATTAGGAGTAAATGGATACAACATCAACATGAAACTCTCAATAACAATGTTTCAACATAAATGTACTACCATAATAAACCAATCACAGTCATATCAATCAAATAAGAGATGCTTTTATTCTGTGTCAAGGCTCGGCACACCCTCGGTCTTTTGGGGCCCGGCATACCCCCTAGTGAATTCCAGTGAATTGCCATATGTCCATTCACGGACTTGCCCCGTAGGTCTCCAGTCAATCAGAAAGCATCAGATGGATATTGTGATTGAGCACAAATCCGGCATACATAAACATTTCATGATCATAAGTGATTCCGTAAGAGTATAAAAATGGAATATCATATATACAATGAAAGCATAACAGTAGGCCTTTCAAGGCATGGATCGACATGATAACAATGATATAGCAGTCAAGCAATGTCCACAAGATATAACAATATCACATTGTGGAAAACAAATAATATCAGATACGTTCAAGAGTACAAGCTTGGCAGTAAGGAGAATAAACTTGGCTTGGAAACACCATATGGAAGAGAAAGTGAATTTACTTACTTCTAAATGCAGTCTTATATAAGAAATTCGTGAGTTTGCCCTTTTTCCTTTCGAGTTTCCTATATATAAGTGGATACGTCTCAGAATTAATGTTATTCATCAAATTTTATGCCTTGCTATCTTAAGTATCTCTAACACAAATTTAGACTTTACCATTGAGTCCGGAACGCCGAAGAAAGTCGGTTTAGGCATTCTTAGAATTTAATTCGGCTTTGGACATGTCAGGGGCAATTTGGTAATTTATACCTTAACGTGTATAAATTTTTTGGAGTCCCATCTCATGAAATGGACCCCACCATTAGATTCAGAATGTTTAAATTAGTCAAAATCCACTATTTTTTTATTTAATTTGGACCTCGTTTGACTCATTTATGGGGCAGGGGCATTTTGGTCATTTTGACATTTTTACGGGTCTTAAATTTTTTGAGACCTCATCTCATGTCGTGGACCTCACCAATGGACTCAGGAGGTCCGAGATAATATGAATACATATATAACTTATCTTAATTGGACACCGGATATTTAGGGTCTATTTAATTTAATTAAAAAATTTTAATTAAATTAAATTCATTTAATATGATATATATATATATATATATATATTGTTTGCAATATATTAACTGATGAAATGGGTGGCACGCTGGCCAGCGTGTCACCTTCCTCCCAAAAGATACTGCGTTCGAATCCCACAAGGTGCAATCGCACCTTTTTATTTTTTGATTTGATTTATAATAGAATATATATATATATATATATATGTATATATTTTGTTGGTAACTGTTCACACGCGTGCGTGTGGCCGAGTGGTAAAAGGAGAGGGTTGGGCACGTGAGGTTAGGGGTTCAAACCCTAGGGACCGCAATTTTTCCTTCTTCTTTTAAAAAATTAACAGTTTTATATATATATATATATATATATATATACGTATTAGCCCCAAAATGACGCCGTTGTATTAATGCGGTGGCAACTCTAGAAACCACCACGTGTCCGAGTCGACTGGGTTAGGGTTTTTAAAACCGAATCAACCCACTATCGTCTTCCCCATCGAATCCTCCTTGTTGCCCTAATTTTTGATTTTATTTCTCTTTAATTTCGTGTATTTTGAGAGATCCTTTCTCTCTGCTTCTCATTCTAAGTTGTTTATGGGGACTCTAGGAAAGATTTGGCATTCGTTCGAGGGATTAAACTAGTCCAACGAGCTCGGGTAGAGGGTTGATAACCCAAACCTGTAACCCATTCGTATATGCTCATTTCTAAGCCAAATTACATGGGGTTTGTTCTATTGTGATCCTTTCTTCATGAGGTTTTAGTTTCCATTCATAAAAGTGGGTTTAACATTGATTTCGTGAGGTTGGGTTTTGAAACCTGTCACGACCCGAAACCCACCCTATGCGGATCTCGTATCGTGGGGCCGACCCAATGGCCGTCCCTACTTTTTCCATTCTTTTACCAATGATAACAATAAGCAATGTAACCATAACATTAAAGTGCGGAAGCCTTAATTACAAATGTTGTTCAAAGACTAAACTTAACACTGACAATAACTAAACATGAACCACTCTTAGGTGGTGAGTACATGGGAGAGACTTCATTCATGACTATTATGCTCCTCAATTGTCTCCTTAATCTCCTGATCTCCTACTGTGGTTCTGTAACATTCTCGCCTGAAAAAATTTAGTAAGGAGTGAGCAATAAACTCAGTAAGTAAACGCCTATCTCAAATACGGGGTTAGAGTAATCATGGAACATATAGGATCATGGATGAACATGATAGCCAGTCATGGAAACAATTTCAGTCAACAGTAAGGTGCCAAAATGGCCAATGAACAGTAAGGCATGATAACCCAATAAGAACAGTGATATAACATGAATACGGGAACATTCAACGTTCACAATCGACGTAAATGTACTGCCACAATGGAATGATCTCAATCGAGTCAAATGAATAAAGGTACTGTCAACATGGAACTATTCGTAATGAAATGAAACATCACGTGAATCAAATAAACATCACATAACAGTCAACATGAACGATGCATTTACTCTGTTCAGGGTTTGGTAGACCCTCGGTCTTTTGGGGCCCGGCATACCCCCCTTTAACATGAAGGCATATAAAATGCCATTAAAACTCACTGCGTAAAAACACCATCATTGCCACATGTCCGTTTGACCCGTAGGTCCCATAAATTGACCCACAGGTCCAGTCAATCAGATAGCATCAGAAGGGTAATGTGTCTGAGCACAAGACTCGGCATTTAACATAAATTAGGATTATATCGTATTCCATATGAGGTGTGCAAAACATGGAACATCATAACATAAGCATACAGTGAATAGCATCAACACAATGAATCAAGCCATGAACCATCAACCAATAGACATCCACCAGGTAGAACAATATCCATGGTGGGAACAATAACAGTGGGTATAAATACATGAGTACAAAATTGGCAGTATAGAAAGATCGTGGCTTGGAAAATCACGTATAAAAGATAGAAATCCACTTACCTTATCAATGTCTTAATATCCCGTGACTTCCTCATTTCCTTTTGACTTGCCTATAAATCAATAAACACGTTTCAGCTTTCATATAATTTACCGAATTTATGCCTCGTTATTCTAAATACCTCCCGTACTAGTTTATGCTTTATGATTTCCATTTTAAACTTAATTTACCCAAGGGTAAAATGGTCATTTACGTGTCTCTACTTTTTGGGTTCTGTTTTCATAATTTGGACATCACCGTTAAGTCTAGTAGGTTTGAATTAATAAAAATTCACTATTTACTTAACTAAATCGAAGTCCGTTTGACTTACCTTTGACGTAGGGGCATTTTGGTCATTTTGGCATTCTACGGTTATTTTTTTTTTTTGGGACTCCGTCTCGTAAAACGGACCTTACCATTAAATTCAGAGGGTCCAAAATGGTAAGTTTTCATTATTCATTCGACTAATTTAAGCCTCGGAATTAAATTTAAAATTTATTAATTTAAATCACTTATTTAAATTAATTAATATAGCTAATATATATCGTATTTGAGCCCAAACAGACCACATGTGCCTTGGTGGCACAGTGGCTAAGTTTCTCACCCTTACTCCTTTGGTCACAGGTTCAATTCACTGCCATACCAATTTTCCATTTAACATTTTCCATTTTTTTTCATTTCCTGTTCAAGTTTAACCTAACCATTGGATAGCTTCTCCTTTCTAACCAAACACTATCTAAACTCGAATTTAGAAATTTACCCATGAAGAACAAGTGTTGGGCAGTCATCTGAATGGGTGGGTCGGGTCAGACCCGACCCGGTTTGGCCAAAATAAAATCACAAAACCCAGCAGCCGCACAGCAACACTCCAGCGTGTTGGTTGTCTTCTCCGACAACGGCAACTTGCCGACGATGGATTTTCTTACGTTTCTCAGTGGGGTTCACACCTACCAGTCATGGGCAACTCAAATCTACCATCGGATTTCAAATCGGAGTGCCGGAGCACTCCCAAATTAACCGAAACAGTAGCGCACCAGGGGCTGTGCAGTTTTCCGGCAGCCCCTTTCCCTTCCGTTTTCTCTCGTTTTCTCCCACGGTTTCAATCCCGATTTGATTCTAAAATGTCCCTACACCCATGAGAATCAATTACCCATGATCTAACCCAATTAATCGCAACAAAATTGCCCCACCCGATCAGTTTTTCTCCTTCGTTTTTCACCGTTGCGCCCAATTTAGCATTCTGTCCGGTTGTTTAATTTTTGTTTTCTTTGATTCAATTCTAACAATTCCAACATCAACTATATCCATTCATAAATCAAATAAATTCCCATGCTTCCTAAAATCTATTTCAAACAATAATTCATGCTTACAATAAAAATAAAATCACATAAGTTGATCTATCTCACCCAATCGCGCGTACAGAGAAATCACTGCTTTCACTTCCGAATCCACTGTCCAGACCCGATTTGTCTTGGCTCGTTTCCTCCTCCACTTCTTTCTCAACTCACGCAAGGTGCCCCTTGACCTATCTCCTCCTTCTTCTTCCTCTTTCTCCTTCCTCTTCTCCTCTGTTCTAGCGTCCAGCCTTCTTTTGTTTTTTTTTTTTTTTTCTTTTCTTCTCTTCTTTCTCTGCTTCTACCACACGGCTGTTTATATAACACCAAGAGAAACGCCCCTCACTTAATTTCTCTCTCTCTCTCTCTCTCTTTCTCTCTCTCTCTCCCGTGCCTCTCCAGTTCTGCACTTCAGCCCCCCCATCCGTTTTTTTCTTCTCCTCTTTATTTCTTTTTCTTCTTCAATTACAGGTAACTTAGACCTTATGTGCGTGTGTATATATATATATATATATATATATCTAACACCACATGCCATAACATAATTTTTATTTCTTTATTTATTTATTTATTTTATTTCTAATTCTTATTTTATTTTATTTTATTTTATTTTTATTTCCATATTCGTTAATGGCTTGCTCGATATAGCCCGTCATTGTCCGTATATTCGAAACCATTTAAATTTCACAATCGTTGGTTCCTTTCGATACCATGACATAAAGCTCTATCGGTTCGATTTACATGGCTCGCTCGGTTACGATTTGGGTCAGGGTATTACAAAACCCGTACCTGCAACTCGACCTTTGAAGGTCATTTCTAGGGTTTTTGTAATACCCCGACCCGAGAATGTCGAGTAATGTGGCACGTATTACGAGGTTATGAAAAATGAGAGTAAATATTATGCCCTTACGAATATGAAAAATTAATTTAATAAAATTAATTTATTAATATGAGAAATTAAGTATTAGTTATAATTAATATAAAATATAATAATTAATTTATAAAATATAATTAATTGAATAACTAATTTATTAATAAATTAAACGTAGGAAATTAATTAAATATATATATATATATATGTATATATATATATCGATCAGCCGTGTGTGTGAGTGTGTTGTGTAATATGTATATTAAATGTTATATATATACATATATATATATATATAAATATATAAGAGAAGAGACATGAAATTAAGAGAGGTAAGGTGGCTATGTACCATATGTATATATTATATGTCATTAGGTGAAGATGAATAGGGGGAAGTATGGCTACTGATCTGATGGAGTAAGGGGGTGAAGTGAAGGGCAATTAAGTGAAGTGATGGCCATTAAATTTCTCACTTATACATATGGGCATACATTGTATACACACCAAATCTCCACCCGATCAGCCATAGAGAGAGAGAGAAAGAGAGAGTTCTGGGCATTCAGAAGAAGAGAAGGAAGATCTCGGAGGAAGGAGGAAGGAGAGAGAGAGTCACTGTTAGAGGTAAGACACAAAAAACCATCACTTTCTCTCTCTAAAAAATTTTCCTATGCATGAACTGTTTTAGTTTCTAGATTTTGTATATATGATGTTTAAAGTAGATAAACATGATTAAGCATGAAACCTAAGCTTGAAAATGCTTAAAAACACAAGACCCAAAAGCTACGGCCATGGAAGACCCTGCTTGAAGCAGGTCTGATTTCATCATCACCAAACTATGTTTGGTGTATAGAGACTTCAAGTAGACATTATAAGCATCCCAAAAACATAAATCCGTGACCAAAAATCACAAGAAATGGCCTCCAAACATTGACTTGCAGGTTACAGGTTTACAACCCAAACCTTTAAACTCGCGATTAAATCCACTCTTATGAACGGGAACAGGATCCTAATGAAGAGGGGATCAAAATAAGCCCGACTTCGCGAAGAATGATGAAGAAACAAGCCTAAACCGATGGTTTACAGGTTCAGTTATCGTGGCTTAAACCAAGCTTTTGAGCTACATTCGAATCTCCAACTCAATGTAAAAGTGTGCCATAAAGTATTAGGAATATTTTAGAAAAGAAAGCAGAAGAAACAGATTTGTAAAACATCACGAAAATGAAAAACATGAAGACCTGCAACTAGGGCAACACTGGGGAAGAAACAGGGGAGATGATGAACAGTGACGGTTCGGGTCAAATCGGGTCAGATCGGGTTCGGGTCGGAACCCGACCCATCGCTTAAACGGTTAAGTTGAACGGTGTCGTTTTGGTGTTATGTTTTAAAGTTATAAGCCATTAGGGCTGACATCATCATGACATCAGCCTTATGTAATTAAACCGACCGAACCGGTTGGTTCAGTTAAGACTGGACCGGTTCACTTAAATCCCAACTGAACCAACTGGTTCAGACCGAAACTTATGAAAATTAGATTTTGATCCCAACTGTTTTACTGATTTATACTGTGGCCCAATTTTTGGAAAATTTATGCAATTAAGCCCTGAAAAAATAATTAAATAATTAATTTAATTATTAAAGCAAAATTACTATTTTGCCCCTGGGTCATAAATGAGGCAAATGAAGTCCAAATTAAATATATCAATAGTGTATCCTTACTATTTCGAATATTCTGAGGTTGTAGCCTACACGTCTCTTGATTAAAGGGAGAAAACTCGTCCTGCCTGCTGCTGGACATTCCCCTGTCCAATTCTTTGGGTTGGAGGTCTAGGTGGTGCTATTCCGGTTGTTGGCGCTTTAACCGGAGCAGTGCTGGGCGTGGCCTGATCCTTTTGAGGGCATTCTCTCGCATAATGTCCCTCCTGGCCATAGTAGTAGCAAGTGTTGCTGTCCTTGAGACATTGGCCTTTGTGGATCTTATTGCAACGAGAGCACTTGGCTGCCCCCTTTTTCGTGTTGCTCTGTTTCTTCTGACCGGACCCTGTCGCCTGTGATGCAGCTCCAAGTCTGGTAAATGTAGATCCCTATCCTGAAGTAGAAAGCCCTTGCCTCTTATTCTGGTTGCCTCCACGTTTCTGGTTCCCTCGCCTCTTGACGAATTCCTCGCCTCTCCTTTCTATGATCTGAGCCGTTTCCACGACATTATCGTAAGTAATCAGTCGATGGGGTACTAGTCTATCCTTGATAGACCACCTCAATCCTTCCTCGAATTTACGAGCCTTCAGATCCTCAGTTCTGATAGCGTCAGGGGCAAATCTAGCCAATTCGGTAAAAGTGGCCTCGTATTGCTCCACAGTCATCGACCCTTGTTGTAGTACCATGAATTCGGCAACTCTACGGTTCCGTACTTCTTGGGAGAAGTACTTCTTATTGAAGATCACAGTAAATCGTTGCCAGTCCATGTTTGGCTCCCTTGCCTTTTCATTTATCCACCACTTATGTGCCATTCCCTTAAGCATATACGTGGCATAAGCCACTTTTTGGACGTCAGTGCAATTCAGGATATCGAAAACCCTGTTCATCTCTAACATCCATTCTTCGGCCGCCGTGGCCCCATTTGTACCGTCAAACGTCGGGGATTTCATTTTCTGGAATCGCTCGTATTGGTATGCAGCATCCCGTTCATTCCCTTGACGATTCCCAATGTTGCTGCCTGCGTTGACAGGCTGCTCCTGTTGTACGGGCTGTGCTGGTTGGCTAGCACTAGCCTGAATCTGTGGTAGACTTTCAATGACAATCTGCATCAATCTTTCCAATTGTTTTAAACGATCCATAGGTAACGGACCTTGCCTCATGTTAACCATGACTGTGAGTAGAACCAATGAAGATAACCAATGAGATAACCAATGAGATAAGCAGTGAGATAACCAATGAAATAACCAATGAGATGACCAGTCAATGTGTAAGACAATTTATCCATGATTGTAAAATATAAAATGTAATATCCCGACCCGGGATACCGGGTCACATGACACGTATTACGAGGAAAGGAAATTTATATATATATATATAATTAATTATTACATTAATTAATTAATTATAAGAAAATGGATATATATATATATGTATTAATTAAATGTATATATATATATATGTATATATATATTAAATGAATGAAATATGAAAAGGGTTAAAAAGTAAAAAGTGAACAAGTGTGAATGTGTGTGTGTGTGTCGGCTGGTGTGTGTGTGTGTGTGTCTTGTATATATATGTGTATATGTATATATATGTATATATATGTATATATATATATGTATAAATATCTTGTGAAATTTAATGTAAAGTTGAAAAAAGAAAAAGTTAAAAATTAATGAGATGGGAGAGCTGTGTAGGGCTAGAATTCAAAACGTAGAGAGAGAGAGAGAGATAGCTGTAGAGAGAGAGAGAACATGAAGATAGAGAGAGGTCGGCTACCCTTACTTTAAAAGCCAAACATGCAATGCATGTTGATCTCTCACGAAAGAAACCAAAAGAAGGGAACTGAAGGAGAAGAAGAAGAAGAAGGTTTAGAACAAGAAAGAAGGAGAAAACAGTGTAGAAAAAAGGTAAACCCATAAACAATTAAAATTTCTCTCTCTAGAAGTTTGATTTCATGTGAACTGTTTAGGGTTATTTTCATACGTATAATGTATTATATGTGTTTAAGACTTGATTGAGCATGAAATTAGGCCATGAAAACGACTCACAAACATGAAATCCAGAGGAACCGCCATGGGAGGACCTTGCTTGAAGCAGGTCTGAACCCATGGCAACTAAACCAAAAATGGTATATTAAGGCTTCAAGAAGAAGCCATGAAGGTTATAAAAACATGTGACCGCGACCTAAAATCTCAAAAAATGACCCTCAAATGTTTAGTTGCAGGTTACGGGTTACACCCCAACCCTTTTAAAACTTAGTTTAAATCGATGTTTAGGAACAAGATATGAATCCCCATGAAGAGGGGATCATAACAAACGAAATCCCATGAAAATTGGTTAAGAAATAAGCATGAACCATAGGTTTTACAGTTCGGATTATCCACTTCAAAACCGAACATACGAAGGAGTTTTAAACTCCAAAACGAATGCCAATCTACTCGTTTATCTCTTAGGGATAAGATGGGACCAAAACACTGGAGGTTGGCTGAGTAGAAATTCACGAAATAGGAAGAAATGGATTCGGAGATTAGGGTTTTCAGAGGGGGTCTCGTGGGGAAGATGAAGACGAGTCAACTCGTTTTAAAAATGGGGACTGAGTCGACTCGGACAGGTGGCAGCCTCTGGGCTTGCCACCGATTAAATGGAACGACGCCGTTTTGGGTGTCGGTTTAAATAAAATGAGATCTAGGGCTGACGTCATGATGACGTCAGCCACATGTAAGCAGACCGGCTAAACCGGTTGGTTTGCGACTGAACCGGACTGGTTCATTTTAAATTGGACCAAACCCTTTGGTTTATTTAATTAATTAAAAATAAAATAAACCAACACTTTACCTATTTACGGATTGACCCCAAAAGTTTTTAGAAATGCTACTGTGGCCCAACTGAGGGAAAATTTATGCATTAAGGCCCCTGAAAAATAATTAAATTATTAAATTATTAATTTAATTATTTAATAAATAAGGTTAAATTACTATTTTACCCTTGGCTCATAAATAGGGCAAATGAAGTCCAAATTAAGCTTATGAATAGTGTATTTTTACTATTTTGGACATTCTGAGACTAATGGTAGGGTCCGTTTTACGAGACGGAGCCCGAAAAATAAAAACACGTAAGGGGTAAATGGCCAAAATACCCCTGACCCAAAATTTACAAGCTATTAGTGTATTCTTACTATCTCGGACCTTCTGAGTCCAATGGTGAGGTCCACGACACGAGATGAGGTTCCGAAAAATAAAGACACAAAAAGGGTAAAATGACCAAAATACCCCCGGTACCCCTAAAGCCAAATGAAATCAGAGAAGGTCTAAATTAACTTTCTTTGACATCCCGGACTCAAAAATGGAGTCCAAATTTCGAAACGAAGTACGGAAAGATATGACACGTAAAACGATAAAATGACCATTTTGTCCTTTTACATATAAAAGTCCGAATTAAATATTAGAAAGCCTAAACCGACTTTCTTGGACACTCCGGACTCAATGGTAGAGTCTATTCGACCAAAAGAGATGTCTAAAATAAAAAGACATAAAATTTGATAAATAGAATCTGTCAGATGACTAAAAATGTAAGAAATGCCAAAGTACTAAACTGAGGCAAGTACGAGAAATGAAATACGAAAAGACACGATACGTAAACATGTTAAGTAAATAACTTTAAATTAAAGTTAATGGAACTCCCAGAAGAGTATGATTGTAGAAATCTATTTTTCTTGACACGGTAAATTGTGTTTTTAAACAGAGAATTAACTAAACACAAAAATGAGCCAAGAACGAGAAGTTACTCCTATGATGACGAGGGCACAACTAGCAAAGGATCCCAAACAGAAAGTTTTCTGGGAGAAACTGGAAAAACAGCTCCAGCTGATTCAAAATCGCATTCGAATTTCCAAAACGAACGAAGTGTGCTGTGTTAGCCCCTTTATTTACAAGACTATCACTAAGGAGCAACTAGCAGCTAGAAAGCTTAAGAAACAGGAGGATACGGAAACGTTGCAACAATGGCTTCAAAGGTTAAAGAAAGCCAAGGGAAAAGCGCCCAAATAGAGTAGGACTAGAAGTACAAGGTGAGTAACCCTGTGTTTGAATTGGAGATTTAACTCCATGAATTTGACAAGGTTTTAAGTTTAAAGATATGAAGCATTTGAAATTTCAAATTCAGTATTTACATGATTCAGTTTTAATTGTTCTACTTTATAACCCCATTGTGACATGCTTAGTGATTGGTTCTGCAACAGTTTTTCCTTCAAATACTTTTCAGCATGTCTAGTTAAAATGCAATTATTGTTAAATATTCTGAATTTGCTTATTTCAAGTATATGAATGTTTATTACGAATTTATGAAAAGTATCTATGAGACAAGTCACATGATAAATGTTTTATAAGATGAATGGTGCATAAGCACTTAGACAGGATTCTGAGTTTTCAGTTGCCCTGTAAAATAGGCAGGATTTTGGGTTTCACGGAACTCAATTGCCCTGTAAAATGCCCGGTAGCAGGATCTAATTCCCCAGGCAGATGAGATATCTCCATGTATAAGTAAAACAGGTGTCCGGTTCGAAACAGATTCCACTAACGGAAGTGATAAGATGACAAATGATTTGAAAATGGAAGCAAGTTTTTACTCTCATTTTCAATATGCATATGTTTGAGTTTTATATACTCTAATTAAGAAATACATGATATGTTATATGTTTTAAAGTTCATATGTATAAGTTCAGCTTGAATGTTTTAAATATTTCAAAGCTACATGTTTCAAGGAATGCATATATTCTGTATTCAATTATACGAACAATTGGCGGTGACTATTTTACAAACTCTTATGTACTAAACCACTGCTAATTGAAAAACCCCATGACGAATACTGGAATTGCTCACAAGCTTAGATTAGCTTACCCGAACTTTGTTCGGACCCCCCTTTCAGGTAATTAGCAGCAGTTTTGACTTAAGGACGACGATGACGAATCTGCTGATTTTGGGAAGATATGGTTAAATAGTTTCTTTTGATAATCTATGAACTCTAATAGTACTTTTGTATTAGTAGACATTGTAAGGATATGTAATAAGCCCTCTGGGCAATCGAACATGTATTGTATCTAATGTTATAAGTCCTTTAAGTTTTTAGTTATACTCTGAATGTGTAACCATGTATGCTATGTATGGAGCAGCAGTACCGAACGGATGTGCATAATTTAAAAATGAGAAAAGAAAAGAAAAAGTTTTTCACGCTTCCGCAAAACGTATGTTGCACATCTATTCGATACCGCTGTATATGCGAGCCTTGTCTCGAGGCCCTCGGGTTTCGGGGCGGCGATCGCGATCTGGTGATCCGCAGAGGGTGGGTTTTGGGTCGTGACAACATGGTATCAGAGCACTAGGTATTAGGTCTTTTGGGAAAAGACCGAGTCATAAGTGAAGATAAGAATGATTAAGATTAGTTCTAGGTTGACTAAGATCAACTTAGTAACGATAGGAGATTCGAAATAGAATTATGAGTTAGGTAAGTCCTAGGCTACCTAAATATGTGAAGTACGTAATATGAAGTAAAGGCGGGGTATGGGACCCGCGATATATGAAATGATTATGTGAAGTTTATGTTATGATATAAAGGCAGGGTATGCGACCCGCATTATATGAAATAGATACGCGAAGTACGTCCTAGGCTACCTAAATGTCAGTCATATCTAACAGGTCTTAACTGTAGTCCTATCTCCCATGACTCACAATCGAACCTAAAGCTCTGATACCAAGCTGTCATGACCCGAAACCCACCCTATGCGGATCTCGTGTCGCGGGGCCGACCCGAAGGCCGTCCCTACTTTTTCCATTTCTGTATCATAGTACTAATATGCAATGTACTAAAAATTTTAAACAATGAACAGCGAAAGTCTTTATCAATTACAGTAATCCAGCGGAAGTCTTTTAAATAAATTAAACAGCGGAAGTCTATTAAATACATGACATAGTTCTACATAAGACAAAATGAGAACTAAACGTAACCAGCACTCGGGGGTGGTGAATACATGGGAGAACTAACATAGACTGGTACAGTACTTCAAAATGTTCCCCTACACTCCCAGACTCCTACTGGGGTCTCGCAGCGTCATTACCTGAAATGGGGGGGTAAGTGGGGTGGAATGAGCTACAAAGCTCAGTAAGTAAATACAGATCTCCAACACTGGTATCGATGATCAATAATTCCATGAATAAGATTATGATAGCCAATCATAAGAATAAGATGCTGTAATAGCCAATGAAAACAATTGCCACGAGGGCCAATGGAAACAATTGCCACGAGGGCCAATGAACAGTAATCACAATACACAATCAGGAGTATTGGGTGTAATAGCGATATGAAGAAATCCAATGATAATATAACAACAATGAAGTACTGCCACAATAAACCGATCACAATCAAATCAATCAATGCAAGTCCCTCGAGACTTTAAGAATCATAAGGGATAGTGCCATTCAACAATCATGTTCTGCCAGTCATAAGAGATGCTGTTATTCTGTGTCAGGGTTCGGCAGACCCTCGATCTTTTGGGGCCCGGCATACCCCCTAGTGAATTCCAGTGAATTGCCATTTGTCCGTTCACGGACTTGACCCGTAGGTCCCGTTCAATCAGATAGCATCAGATGGGTGTTGTGACTGAGCACAACTCCCGTGTTCATAACATGTCATGATCATAAGTAATTCCATAGAATATAAACATAGAATATCATTCATTCAATAAGGATACAACAGTAGGCCTTTCAAGGCATGGTTCAACATGATAACAATGATATAGCAGTCAATAAATGTCCACAAGATAGAACAATATCACATTGTGGATAGCAATAACATGTGGTACTTTTGAGGCACAGTGAAA
The DNA here is from genome assembly GCA_008638375.1 of Nyssa sinensis. Taxonomy (NCBI): domain Eukaryota; kingdom Viridiplantae; phylum Streptophyta; class Magnoliopsida; order Cornales; family Nyssaceae; genus Nyssa; species Nyssa sinensis. The sequence goes on along the minus strand of CM018044.1, from coordinate 27,005,117 downwards.
CATGATAACAATGATACATCAGTCAATCAAATGTCCACAAGATAGAAAATATCGAATTGTGGAACACAAGGATATCAATACATTCAAGAGTACGAGTTTGGCAGTAAAAGAATAAACTTGGCTTGTGGAAACACCACATGTAAAAGAGAGTGATCCACTTACCTCTATCTTGATTCTAGATCAGGAATCCGTGAATGTACCCTTGCCTTTCGAGTTCCCTATATATCAGTGAATACGTTTTAGAATAAATTCTATTCATCAAATTTTATGCCTTTCTATCATAAGTATCTCAAATACTAACTTAGACTTTACCATTGAGTCCGGAATGCCGAAGAAAGTCAGTTTAGGCTTTCAGCGGAATTCCATTTGGACTTTTGTACCAAAAAGGGCAAAATGGTCATTTTGCACTTTACGTTATTTTATCCTTCGGGGTCCCGTCTCACAAAACGGACCCCACCATTGGACTCAGAATGTCCGAGATAATAAATTTTGACTATTCATTTGCATCGTTTGGACTTCGTTTGACCTATATTTGAAATAGGGCATTTTTGTAAAAATTAATATTTTATTAATTTTCCTGTTTGGGCCTTAGTGAGATTTCTTAAAACATTTGGGGCCGGTTCATAATTTCCAAAAGCTGTGATCTGAACCAGTTGGTTCAGAACCAGAAACCCTAAACCGATCTGCCCCTTCACTGAACCAAAAGGTTCAGTCCATTCCAAAGAACCGGATTACGATATCCCAGTTCCTATTTTATCCCAGGTTTGGTTAAACTCAAAACCCAATTTCAATTTTGTATCTCTGTTACCAAACAAGCCCAAATCCATTTAAATTCAAAACAAAAACGACACAGTATTACTTACCCACTCATTTTCGGTCGGGTCCCGACCCGATTCGAACCCGGATCTTGTTTTATTTTAACCCGATAGCCTCACGACATTCCGGTCGTCTTCCCCATTACTCCGGTAGGGTTCCGGTGGTGAACAGTCGTCTTCTCCAGCGACTGTCACCGGTTTTTGATGGTTTTTTCCTCTCATTTTGAATGTCGTTTTCTCACCCTTCTCTCAAGGATTTCAAATCCACTCTCGGTTTCCATTGAATCCATCCCCATCTTCACGAATAGGGGTTTAAATATCTCCGGCCGATTTTCCAGCCAACTAGTTTCTTTTTATTTCACGACTGTTTCCTAACTGTTTTGATCCTAATCGATTTCTAATGTGTTTTTGCATTTATAAGGATCATTTCCATAAACTAATTTCAAAGTTTTAAACGTAAAATCAGTGAAACTCAGATTATCCTCCGAACCTGCAACTAGGATTTTCTCCCTCATTTGTGAACCAAATGAGGTACGGTTTGTTCCTATCAACACCATTTTTCATGCTTGTTTAGACCCTATATTCAAAATAAATCGAATCATGCTATAACATTTCAAAACAGAAACAGTGGCTTACCTATACTTTCGGTTTCCCTTTGTTTTGTGGGTCTCTTCCCTTCCGTTCCTTCCTCCGATTCCACCAAAAGTTCTCTGAGTTCTCTCTTGACTCACTCGAATTTCCTTGGGCTTTTCTCTCTCTAATTTCCTCACTCCCACACAAGGATACACTTTTACATAATATACACATATATTACTTTGCCCCAATTCTCACTCCACCGATCTTGTCACAGCCATACCTCCTCCCATACCCCTTCTGATTTGCACCTTTCTCCACCATACCTACTAGGTTAGGGTTGGTGGAGTTATGTTACTTTATGAATATATATATATATATATACATATTTATATAATATATATAATATATACACTCACCTAAACTCACACACTCACGGCTGGTAACAGCCCCTTTTCCCATTTCCTTTTCTTTCTCTTTTTGTTTTTATTTAATATACACATATGTATATATATATATGATATAATACATTATATATATATATATACATGTATAATTTCATGATTATACCCATTTTTATACATACACGTATACCCATATATATACGTATATACCAAACTCTGGGCACGTATGCATACACTAATATTTCATGGTCTACGTTCATGGGTGCATGTATGTATGCATGGGTTTACGTGCGTGCACATTACGAGGTATAGTTCTAGGCTACTCGGGCATTGCCCGGCATGGGTTATACATTTCAATCATTTACAGTTTCCAGTCATTCATTTCCATGAAAATACCATGATATACATATCTTACCGTTCAAGTTACATATTTTAACTGACCTACCTCGGTATACGTGACGTATCCCGGGTCGGGATATTACATTGACGTTTTTTGACATCCGGACTCAATAATGGAGTCCAAATTACGAAACGAAGTACGAAAAAATATGACACGTAAAACGATAAATGTCCATTTTGCCCTTTTACATGCAAAAGTCCAAATTAAATTTTAGGAAAGCCTAAACTGACTTTCTTCGACGCTCTGGACTCAATGGTAGAGTCTATTCGACCAAAAGAAATGTCTAAAATAAAAAGACATAAAATTTGTTGAATAGCATCTGTCAGATGACTATAAATTAAAGTAATGCCAAAGTACTAATCTACGGCGTATACGAGGACATGAATTATGAAAAGACACGACAACACATCAACCTTAGAATAAAATTTCTAACTCATAAATTGATCTTAGGTGAGAATTATGGAAGCACAACCACCGAAGTTCACAATCATGAACAAGGCCCAGAAGGCTAAGGATCCAAAACAACAAGCCTTTATGCAAGAACTGTTACGACAGCAAAGAGTGATTGCCAAGTTCATCAAGATAGCCAAGGCGACGGAGGTCATCTCGGTGAGACCATTCATTCATAAATCACCCACCAAGGCAATGGTGGCCGAGGCTAAGAAAAAGAAAGAGGAAGAAAAGAAAAGGAAAGAGGAGGAAAAAGAAAACACCGAAACTTTAAACGAGTGGGTCAAAAGGTAATGCGTGTTTCTTACTCATTATATACGATATCACTATAAGATAAGTTGTAGTTGACTTATGTAGTAAAGGAAAAAGTTAAGTTTTAGTTGATTAATTTCATTGTGAAATTTACGAGCCTTTTTCTAAATTGTTTTAGGATAAGAGCAGATAAGGGCAAGACACCTCAATAGGGTCTGCTGTATATGAGGTGAGTAACCTTGTGTTTGAAGTGGAGATTTAACTCCATGGATTTACAAAGGTTTAAGTTCAAAGATATGAAGTGTTTGAAGTTCAAATTCAGTATATTACATGATTTCAGTTTTAAATTATTTCTGTTCTTATAAACCTTATTGTGACATGCTCAGTAAATGTTTCCTTTACAGTTTTCTTAAAAATGTGTTCTCAGCATGTCTAAGTTAAAATGCAAATCTCTTTAAATGTTCTGAATTTGATTGTTACAAGTAATTGAAGTTCTATTGCAGAAATCATACATTTCATGTTTTGAATACTCATGAACGTATCTATTGAAGAAGTCATGTGATAAATGTTTTACAAGATAAACGGTACTAAGTACCACCACATGTGACGTTGAAATCCTTCGGGATTCAACTATGACACGAAAAAATGCCTGGTAGAAGGATCTAATCCCCCAAGCAAATGAGATATCTCCATTGTAGCGTTGCAGTAAAATGGGAGTCTGGTTCGAAACAGATTCCACCTAATTAAAGAGAAAAGATGACAAAGTGATTTTAAAAATAGAAGCAAGGTTTTACTCCTATTCTATTACACATGTTTATATATGCTTTTAAAATGCATATACTCTATTTAAAGAAATGTATATTGAGCTTGAATACTTTAAATGTTCAAGCTATCTGTTTTAAGAATGCATATACTCTGTATTCTAAAATGTACGAACAATTGGTGGTGCGTATTTCATAAACTCTCATGTGCTAAACCACTACCAATTGAAAACCCCATGACGAATGCAGGAATTACTCACAAGCTTTGATTAGCTTACCCGGATTTTATCCGCCCCCCTTTCAGGTGACCGATAGCAGTCCTGGCTGATGGGAATGATGATTAGAGTCTTGCCCATTTTAAGGAAGGGCATGAACAACTAAGTGCAGGACGAGTAGTTTTCTTTTTGGGAGACATTATGAAAATTAGCTAGTTATTTGGGCAGAAAACAATTGATGTTATGTAACTAAGTCCTGAGGGACAACTAGACATGGATTTGTATGAAGGCTTTAAGTTTTTATTATGCTCTGATTTTATATTTATGAGTACCTGCTATGAAGAGCGGCAGTACCGGACGGATGTGAAATTTTAAAATAAGAAAGAAAAGATAAAAGTTTTCACGCTTCCGCAACCACATGTAGCATGTCCATCCGATACCGCTGCTCATGAGAGCCTTGCCAGAGGCCCTCGGGCCTAAGGGCGGTGGTCGCGATCCGGTAATCCGCATAGGGTGGGTTTTGGGTCATGACAGTTTTGTGATCGCGTTCATGCATTTTTAGAATGCCAGTAGGGTCTAGTTCAGGTCTCGATAAGCCAAATGGGATTTGGTGGTGACGGATTCAGACCTACTATAAGCAAGGTCTCCCATGGCTGCCTTGTGTACGGTCGAGGGTTTCTAATGTTTTCATGGCCTGATTTCATGCTTAATCATGTCTAAACATATTCTAACCATCACATACTCAAAATCAAAGCTTAAAACAGTTTATACGTGGAGAAATTCTAGAGAGAGAAATTTAAGTGTTTCATGTATTCTCACCTTTTGGGTTGTGATTGTTACTCCTCTACCCTTCTGATCCTTCCTCCTTCTCCTCAGAACTCTCTCTCTCTCTTTTCATGTGATTAAATGGTGGTGTGGGTAGGTGTATTCAATTATGTATATATGTATATAGGTGTATATACTTGATCATTGCAAATTCTGATTTCCCCACCCATTGGCTTTCCTCTTGCTTGTTGCAGCAACTCAAATGAGTGTTCTTCATGTTACTATTTGAGACAGGCCATCATTGGCGGTGTGGGCTTGTTTTGTTTTGCATGTATATACATATATATACATATATATATATATACATATAATACAACTCACACTCTAATACACACCTCTCCACCGACACACACACACTTTCCCTGTTCTGCACACACATACTTTAAACATTTACTTATATATATTAATATACACACATACTTGTTATTCACACATGTATACATACTTGGTCACATGTATTCACACACAATACACCTTTTAGTGTGTGTAGGTGTGTATGTCTTAATATTTAATTATAACTAATTATTAATTTAATTAACTAATCATTTTAAATTAATTAATTATTTTTTTAAGTGTAGGCATCTTTACACTAATTTTCTCTTAACCTCAGTAATTGCACACATGCACCTTATTTTAGATATATTGCATATGTATACGTATGCATGGATGCATGCATGCAACTGCATGTGTGCACGTATTACGAGGCTGGGTTCAGGTCACTAGACATGGGCCGGCACTGGTCATATAACTGACAAGGTTCACATTTTAAGATCGTGCAGTGAAATAGTTCTTTATCAAAATATAGAGTTTAAACATCTCGGGTTACAACTGATAGTACGCTACCTGACCCAGCTTACCTCGGTATACGTGCTAACCCGGGTCAGGGTATTACAATGTCTACCATTGAGGCAAAGGTGGCTAAGGCTTCTGCGAAACTATTTTTAGCCTTAGGTATGTAGTAGAATCGTACATCTTTAAACTTGGTTGGTACTATCTCTAGGTACTGGTGGTAGGGTAGGACCTTCTCCTATTTGATTTTCCACCTCTTCTAGATTTGGCCAATAATGTGGGTTGAATCCTCGTATACATCTAAGAATTTGACTTTTAGTTTTAAAGCCATTTGTAGCCCCACTATACAGGCTTCATATTCTATGGCATTGTTAGTAGATAGGTACTTCAATATCATGGCTAGAGGTGTGTGTGACTCGTTTGGGGCTACTAGAAGCATGCTGATGCCATTTCCCTTTTTGTTGGCGATGCCGTCAAAGAAAAGGCACCACCTATCCTCATGAACTTGCATGATTTCTTCATATGGGAATTCAGCTTCCTTAACAACTTTACCCTCAACTAGATAGTTTGCTAAGTATTCATCCATGACCTTTCCTTTTATGGATTTTTGAGTTATGTACACTATGTCAAATTCAAAAAGCAATAGTAGCCACCGAGTAGTGCGACTTGATAGAGCCAGTTTTTCAAAGCGATAGTTCAGAGGGTCCATACGAGAAACCAAGTTTATTGTATAAGTCAACATGTAATGGAAGATATTTTGGGTAACCTAGACAATAAAAGAGCGCACGTCTTTTCAGGGCATTATAGTTTTGCTTGTAGGAGATCAATTTCTGACTCACATAATAAACAACCTTCTCCTTTCTTTCTTGTGTTTGATTTTGGGCCAACATGGCTCTACCAACTATATCAGTTCCCATGAGATACAGTAATAAAGAAAAGTAGGGTTATAGAGGAACCAGGACTGTCGGGTTGGTCAGATATTCTTTGATCTTTTCGAAAGCCACTTGGCATGAAGGGTTTCACTTTTGGGGAGAATCTTTCTTCAGAAGTTTGAAGATGCGTTTAGAGATAGTGGTCAGTTGTGATATAAATATGTTGGTGTATTAAAGTCTCCTTAAGAAGCCCCAAACATGCTTCTCTATTTTGGGCGAAGGCATTTCCATAATGGCTTTGATTTTTGCAGGATCCACTTCTGTCTCTCTTTGACTTATCATGAAGGTTATGAGTTTTCCTAACGTGACTCTAAATACACACTTTTGAGGGTTTAGTCTCATTCTATATTTCCTGATTCTCTCGAAGAACTTTCTTAGGCAATCGGAATGACCTTCTCTACTTTTAGATTTTATGATCAAGTCATCGATATAGACTTTGACCTCTTTATGAATAAGGTCATGTAAAATGGTAGTGGCTGCCTTCTGATATATAGCCCCTGTATTTTTCAGGCCAAAAGGCATGACTATGTAGGAGTATGTACCCTACTTTGTTGTGAAGGTAATTTTTTTCCATGTGATCGAGGTGCATCTTGATTTGATTATACCTTGTGAAACCATTTACAAAATACATCATGGCATATTGAGCTATATTTTTTACCAAAAGGTCTATGTTTGGCATGCGAAAGTCTTCTTTTGGATAAGCTTTGTTGAGGTCCTTATAGTCGACGTACATGTGGAATCGTTCATCCTTCTTAATGACAAGGACGATATTGGCTATCTATTGCGGGTATTCAAGCACGGCCAAAAACCCTATAGCTAACTGTTTCTCGACTTTCTCTTTGATTTTGAGGGACCACTATTGTCTAAGTTTCCTCAATTTCTGTTTGACTGGTTTGGCATCAAGGTAAGTCAGGATTTTGTGTTGGATTATGTCTATGTCCAACATGTGCTTGTCTTTGTAGGACCATAAGAAGAAATCTTGGTATTCTCTTAACAATTTAGACAGGATTTCTTATTCACCTTGCCTAAGGGTTGCGCCGATCTTGACTTCTCTAGTCTCATCTTCTAACCATAGGTTAATGGTCACCGTTTGTTCTATGACAGGTTGAGCCCTATCTTGAGATTTGGTGACTCTTTTGGCCAAGTATATTAGAAACTTCCTATCCTCTATGTCAAGATTATTGTATTCGTCAAATTCGTCATCATGTTCATTATTTGCAATTAAAGGATACTTGGAAAAAGAATTTGTTTCATCGAAATAAAGAAAAATAAAATTAGCGACTTCATCAATGGTCAATGAAATCTAAAAGAAATAGATTCCTTCGGAATCAGAGTCAAAAGTATTGTCGAAATTTGTATCAGTCAAACCTGAGTAGTCGAATTCCTGCTCAAGTTGTTCATCTAACGCTAACACCCCTTTTACTAGGAGCCAATTATTGATTGGAGCTTGGATGGGCATAATTTCTTTAACTGGATCTTCTCTCACTTTGCCTGTGGAGATCATGTTAACCATATCATTAGTGAGTTTCATTTTGGTGAAGCATTCTATCAATCCTCTAAGCTCTTCGATCTAGTCCTCTTGTTGAGGATCATGTTGTTTAATTGGTACCACCACCTCCTTGTCAAAACCACAGGTGCAATCATCGAATATTTTCCAACCGGGAACTCTAGTCTTAGCCTTAACATTGTACCATGGCTCAAGGAATCCATAGTATGGATAGTCCTCTCTTTTCTTAACAAAGCTCCCTGTTCAAGGTAGGGAACTAAGGATTTATTTGTATGAGCTTGGGGGGCAGCCCTTGTTCTCTGAAAATTTTCTTGGCTTATGCAACCAAAGACTTGTCATGGAAATCTTCCTTGGTAGGTGAGTAATCGAGCCCGAATGTGTATTCCCTTTTCGATTAGACCTTACAAATTGAATTCAAGGCCCTTACCCGGCACATGTCATGTGGACCATCATGTTTATCACAACTTGTTTGTATAAGCCTCTGTGAAATACTTGTTCTATCTCAAGGCTTCCTATATGGTTGAAGCTTGACAAAGGTAAATCATTGGCATTGTGTTAGATCCCTAGTACGGAGAAAGCATCGTCAGTAGGATCAACGTCTCTATGTATGGTGACTACCCCTATTTGAAAGGAGAATTTGAGCTTTTGATGTAGAGAGGATGCGACAGCTTTCATTTCATGTAACCATGGCCTTCCAAGTAGAAAATTGAAGGATGACGGGATGTCTAGTACTTGAAAATATGTTGTGCTTTCAACTGGACTGACCCTTCGAGTATTGTTGTATGCTCTAACTGCTTGGACTGATGAGATCGACTACCTCTAAGCCAAGGCATTTTGCATTCCTATGAGGTCAAACGTTGAGAGCCAAGCCATTTTCAATAAACACCATAGGTATCCTCTTTTTGAGTGCATCCATAGTAATATCTAAAGCCTTGGTGTGGTCGGCCACTCCTTTTGGTAAGTTATGATCAATGAAACATATCATATTGTTAAATTGGACCCCTTTAATGATTTGTGTGAGTTGTTCGGGGGTAGTGGTAGTAGGAACTTATGCTTCATTGAGATTCTTTAAGATAGCCTATTTGTGTGGAAAGGATAATATCAATAACCCCCACACTGAAATGTTGGCTGTGTTTTCTTGAGCTGTTTAAGGAGCTCATCTTCAATAGGAACCTGAGGTGGGACTCTTATTGACTCTTTGCATTTTAAGAACTTTGTGAGTGGGTCATCTGCTTGTAGACAAGCGGGCTTGAATAGTCTCCCCCTTCTATGACATATACTGCATTAGTTGAGCCAAACTGACTTTTCCTTCCCATGAGTTCATCTTAAGTGATTATGCTACACCTGGAGACATTTGTGGAATCATTGATGAGGCCTCTAGGTTCTGAATCTTTGAGACTTAGCATGTTGATATTAAGTCGCACATTATGGGCTGACAACGGGTTGACGATGACATTGGGATTTGTTGGTGGAGCCCTTATTGTTCTTCTATCAATTAGGTCTTGAATTTCATGCTTTAAAGCTCGGCATTGATTTGTGTTATCTCCATCACCTTGATAATAGGCACAATGTTGGTTCGGATTAGACCCCCTGGTTAAAGGGTTTGAAGCTAGTCATGGTTCCAAGGGCTGTAGGAGCCCTTTCTCTTGAAGGTTATTGTATATCTCACCCATTGGTGTTAGTAAATTTGAGAATTTCTTTTGAGGGTGTTTTTGTGGGACACCTTGTGATTTTGGCCATGAAAATGGCCTTGATGTGTTAACAGCAGTGATCATATGGGTTAGGCCACTTAGCTTTGAGGTTAGAAAGATCTTGCGAGGCTATGAGTCGCTTACCCTAAAAGTGCCATCATTAACCGCATCTTCTACTTGTGTTCCAGCCTCTACTAGTGCTTTGAACGTCTCAAAGTATTAGGTGAAGAGAGTTTCACGATAGACTAGAAGTAGATTCTTCTTGACCATCTGAACATGTTCGGCCTCATTTGGTCAGTTCATCATTTGAGTTGCTTTAGTCCGCCACCTAGTGATAACTATGGACAGACTTTCTTTCAGTTCTTGCTTGGTGGTCTCCAAGTCTCAAAGAGTGATATCAAGTTCATTGTTATACTTGTACTGCTTGAAAAAGGCATTATATAGTTCCTCTAAATCTTTGAAAAGTGCATCCTCTAGGTTTAGGTGCCATCTCAGAGCGGCTCTAGTTAGGGTTTGATGAAACATTTGCACCAAGACATTAGTGTTAGCCCCTAGCAGTTATATGGCCCTCACATATAGCTTAAGATGAGTTATTGGACATGTAGTTCCATCAAATTTGTCAAGGTTTAACATTTTGAATTTCAAAGGGAGTCAAATGTCTGAATAAACAAATAGCTTATGAATATCGACCATATGATCACCTCGGTGAGCTTTATAAAAGAGAGTATCCATTTTTTCCAACCTATGAGCAAGGTTATCTTCTTATTGCTTCGGGATATCTACAGGTCCGTATTATTCACCTCAATCATAAGGATCATGGATGGGTGGATCTTGGTTTTGCTAATGTTGCTGTTATCCATCTTGAGTTGGGATTGGTGGCAATTAGCAAGGATTGTCATTACCGGCCAGGACGGAAGGTGGTGGTGGCAACCTTTGCCGTACTAAATCTTGAACTATGAGGGAGAGCCTTTGGTTCTCCTCTCGGTAATCGGTCATGTCTTTCTTGATGTCGGCCAAAATTTAAAGTATTTGTTTAAGGTCCATTGTAGCTGAAGCTGTGCATTTTTTATTTGTTAGAAGGTTAGAGGTTCAAATTAATTTTCCTCGGCTAGTCTATTTCTAAGCCAGTTGTGGGTATCTGCTTTGGGAAAACACCTGCGTTATTTAACTTGTTTAGTGTCAAAGAAAATCCATGAAAGTCTCATTTATAGCCCCGTTGCAGCTTGTAAAATTGGTTTTTCAGGAAAACAATAGGAGTTTTTTCAAACAAATTCTGAAAGCTGGACAAAAGTTTACAGAGTGGAGAGACTGTTCTCTATGTGCCGATCGGCACATAGGCTTTTAACCTTTATGTAGATCGTACAATAGAGGGGTATTTTTTTTAACTTTCTGGATTTTTATGACTTCGTGAAATTGCGCAAAAAAGTTTGTGTGTGTCTTACCAAAACTATGTTTAAAGTCTTGAATCATGAATCTAGGGTAGATTATATGCATGACACTTTGATCGGGTGAAGGTTTCAAGGTTCTTCTTCTGACAAGACGTGCCATATACCTCCCACAGTCATTAGATTGTAATGACTTTGGTCAAATGGTATCGCATCACCCTTTTGCATACCAGCCCAAGGCCACTAGAATGTAGTGTCCCCAATCAAGCGGTATTTGATCAAGGAGTGGACGGCTTTCATCGGTGACACCCATCAAGCTGAGTGAGCATACGGGGTGTGGGCTACTAACTATCTGAGATTTAGAGGGTATGTAGTGCAAATGCAGATGTTATAGAGTGACGTGTGTGCAAGGTATTCATATTTTAGTCATTTTTTATTCATCCATCCATACATTCGAGCATCTATACATCAATATATCCATCATAAAGCATAAACATCAAATGAAAGTAAAGAAAATAAACAAAATATCCTTGAAGTGAGAACTTCACCGAGTCTAACCTTCTTTAGTCCCTAGTGGAATCTCCACTATAGGCACCAACACAGGAAAAAAGTAAGAATAGTATCATCATTTTTGTGGATTTAGATAGATCTCGACTGTCTCCTTCCCTAAAGGTAGAAAGGAATGCTTCTTATGGGAGATAGAGATATTGAGGAGTTACCAACTTATTTTTGGGGAGGAAACAAGAAAACTCATTACAAATTGAATAATACATATGAAAGAAAAACTGGAAGAAATGTAATAAAAATTATATCACTTTTAATCCTAAATACATACTTAAAAATCCCTTAACATGGATCAAAAGAAGGATAAAACACTAAAATAAAGCAAAAAAAAATCAAAGAAACAGGCTCGGGGGCTAAGGTATGGAGTGGGAAGGTGTTAGGAACCCACCTCGCTCGATCCAAATGGATCGGCCTTAAATATTCACTTACAAGGCTATTTTTTCATGAGAAAACAGAAAAGAGAGATGTGAGTCTAGAAAAGATAAATAATTAAAGATCTAGCACAAAGAAATAAAATAAAGCAGAAGAGATAGAAAGAATATCTGACTCGGGCCTGATGGCTTCTTACATATCCGTTCAGAAAATAGAATCAGAGTCAGGTAGTTTTCCAATTTATCCTCTTTTATCAAGAGTGATAAAAAAATGTGAGATCAATCAGATTAAATGACAATGATTTATCATACAACAAAAGTAATTTTGACAATTTTTACCTGGAATGCATTCCTAGCGAACCGATCGCATAGCAACATCTAATCCTCCACAGTCACCCCCTTGTAGGGTCTGTCGCGAGGCTCTCTCTCAGCTGCCACCTCCACCTCATAGTGCATGTGGAGCCTGTGTCGATAGTCCCTAAAATGGACTCCCAAGTAACGGTCTACTACCTTCACGACATGAGGCAGGTGGAGATCAATGTCAAACTTCTCTTGTAAAGCATGTCATTGTCAAAACATTACGGCATTAGATATGTTAAAATTTAGTTGAACACAATAATAAAAGACATACTAGGATATGCGCATGAATATCCCGTCGCTCCTCGTCAGTGACGAGACTCCAGTCACTAATATGGAGTAGGGTGCGTAGTCGGCAAATGATGCCAACCTCAGTCGTGAATTGTAGTGCCCACACACCAACAGGCTTTTCCAAGCGCTGAGGTAGCTCAATCCGAAGTCGCAAGCGCCCTGTTGCCTCCATCTGAACCTACAAACTCCGGTTCTTCGACCTACCGCGCCCTCGTCTAGAGATGGTGGCCGAAGCTTTAGAAAAAAATAAATTAGAAACAATTAGTACCATATTTATATAATCATTAATAAAAAGGGGAACTATGCATACCATCAACGGGGATCGATCGACCCTACAAAGGAAGGGGAAGGGGTCGATGGGTCCGATCGGGCTGTGCGTCTGCGTGATCCTGGTCCAACCATATCTAAAAAGAAAGTTTAAAAATAAAATTCCATTATGTCATAAAAATTAAAATCCATTACATCATAAAACTGAATATCCATTACATCATAAAATTGAAAATCTATTACACTTGATCCTAACATATGTAACACCTATTACAATTATTCATTTGAGTCTGTATCATCATCTGTTCTTAAAATTTATTCATTCTCAGTACAATACTCTAACAATATATTATAATCAAAATTTTTTTCCTTGTCATCATCATCATTAATGAAAGTTGTATCCCTCAGATCTAACTGTGTGGTATTGGTGACGTGGAAAGCTACGACATGATTTGGTTCTACATCAGTTCTATTCAACTGATACAAAGTAACATCTTCTTAATCATGAAGGACAATACCATCATAGGCAGATTGAGACTCTTCTTATAGTGCCTCCTCAATCCTTTCTAAATCTTCATCTCCCTCTTCAACTTCTAGTACATCATAAACATTTCTAGATTTTATTTTTTGGACAACATGCCAATCACCTCTGATTTTTGTATCCTTCAAATAGAAAACTTGTTTTGCTTGAGATGCTAATACATACGGATCATCTTTAAATGTCGTACATGATGTATTAACACTTATGAAGTGCTTATCGATTTGCATTCCAGCCTTCTTGTTACTTACATCCCACCAATCACATTTAAACAGATACACAGAATGATCGTAGCAATAATGTAACTGTACGATGTCTTATAAAACACCATAGTACTCTACAGTTTGTCCTCCTTCACCATCTCCCTAAACAAGGACCCGCTATTCTATGTTTGCCGGCTGACCTCACGTTCCCTCGTGTGAAATCGAACACCGTCAACAATTAAACCGATGTAGTGGGATATCTTTTGATCAGGGCCACATGCCAAGGAATATCATTGATCATACACCTCATGAGATTGTCGGTGGCGTAATAGCTTCATCTATTAATTCAATACAAGTACAAAATTAATTGAATACAAATGCATTAACTAGTACAATTACAATTAATTGAAACCTATTCTTACACGTTCTCCGAACCACTTTGGAAACAAATTTTGTTGTCTACGCGCTAGATCAGTATCGGTAACATGTTCTCTCTGAAACTCAATCGTATACTTACTGCTTAAGATGAGATATGTTATATGTAACTTATATTTGTGTACTAACGTAGTATTGCAATAATTTCGATAAACTTACTTAAAATATGGCAATGTCTCATCGTAGCTGTTGAGCATGGTATAATGAGTTTTTTCCAAGTCTTGAAGATGACACCATTAATATATACGGGCACCTATTGGCCACACATTCTGATTAAACACCGCAAGGCCAGTTCGTTGCTTCCTTGGACATCTATCAGAATTTCGATCTTGATGATTAAACCTTGTCTCAATATCTTCAACATGCATAGAGTAGAAGATGAGACATTTAATATCAACGTAAGCCTCAGCAATTGACCCTTCTAGTTGTGCTTTGTTACGCACATATTACTTCAATGTGTGGAAATATTTGTTTTAATAATTAATCAGTTATACATTAAAATAGTTTGGATGGATAGATAACATAATTCATAAAATTAAATGTACCTTTCTATTAGATACATCTAACAGTATTGGATTGGTCCGCCAATTTTTTCCTCATGAGGCAAATACACAGCTAAATGGACCAGTACATCAAAGAAAGCTGGAGGGAAAATATTTTTCAACTTGCAGAGGATCACAACAACGTCCCTTTTGAGCTTTTCCAGTACTTTCAAATTCAACGTCTTCACACATAATTCTCTAACGAAGCAACCCAAGTCAATCGATGTCGTTGATATGTCATCGATGAAATATCCACGTATTGCAACCGGAAGAAGTCATTGTAAAAGGACATGGCAGTCATGGCTCTTCAATCTAGATATTTTCCCATTTATAACATTTACACACTGAGATATATTTGATGTGTATCCATCTGGAACTTCACCGATTTAAACCACTCGTAAATCCTCATTCGTTCTTCGGATGATAACGTATACTGTGCAAGAGGCACGATATATTTATCACCGCTACGTACTAGGTGCAGCTCTTTCCGTATTCCCAACTCTTGCAAGTCCAACCGAGCTTTAACAGTATCCTTCGTCTTCCCTTTAATGTTCATTAAAATTCCTAGCACATTATCACAGATGTTCTTCTCGATGTTCATAACATCCAAATTATGCCTCAACTTAAGGGTCTCCTAGTACGGCAAATCAAAAAATATGCTCTTCTTCATCCAATTTAACTCCACATTAGTATGCTTCCTCTTCTTAGTACCCGATATCTTACCAAACCTCACTGGTTGGATGAGTGCCAATTGTGCCAACACATTTTTCCCAGACAACAATGGAGGTGACAATTTACGCTCAATTTTTCCATCAAATAGATGCTTCTGCCGGTTTTTCCAGCCATGTGATGGTGGTAGAAAATGACGATGGCATATGTAGGATATCTTATTTCCATTAGACAAATGTAAGGAACATTCATCCTTATTGCAAATCGAACATGCCAGATACCCCTTAGTGCTCCACCCAAACAAGTTCCCATATGCTGAATTTATGGTCCACAGTAACACTGAATGTAATTGAAATGTCTCATTCTTAGAGACGTCGTATGCCTCCACTCCCACCTCCTACAATTCCTTTAACTCGTCCACTAAAAGATGCAAGTACACATCAATTTCATTACCAAAAGACTTTGGCCCTAGAATAAGCAACGACATGAAGATAAATGGTTCTTTCATACATTTCCACGGTGGCAAGTTATACAGCACAAGCAACACTGGCCACATGTTGTAGGCATAACTCATATCACCGAATAGATTGAAACTATCGCTAGCCAGCCCAAGTCGTACGTTACGCACCTCATTTGCAAACCATTCGTGATTTGTATCAAACTCAGCCCAAGTTTGAGAATCTGTCGAATGCCTACATACATTTTCCTCAACAACACGCTTCTCTTTATGCCACCGTATATCTTCTGCCATCTTTTGAGACATGTACAACCTTTGTAGCTTAGGTTTTAAGGGAAAATATCTCAGCACCTTGTGCAGAATTTTCTTGCTCTTTCTTTTATTCAGCTTGTACCTGGGTTCATGCCACACCGTACACTTTATACATTGTTCAGTCTTCTTCCAAAATAACATGCAATCATTTTTGCAATCATGTATAGGAATATACCCGAGGCCCAAATCTCTTAATATTCTTTTTGCCTCGTAATATGATTTCGGAAGGGTCTCCCCAGTAGGAAGTGCTGCTTTAATCAATTCAATGACCATATTAAATGATTAGTTACTCCATCGATTGATGGTCTTAATATGAAGGAGTTTCACGAGAAAGTCCAGTTTCGAAAACTTATCACAACCCGGATATAACGGTTGCCTTGCTTCCCTCAACAAGGACTCAAATGATTCTGATTGTCCTGTGTCGCTCCTGTGACTTCTTACCCCAATTGTAGCCCCTTGTAAGTCTGCCAGCATTTATGGCAAGCCTTCGTAACCAACCCCAACATTACCACCTATGTCATTATCGTCGTCTTCTTCTTCTTCATCCTCAAATACCACTCGTACGTCACAGTGTTCCCCATGAAATTTCCAACATGTATACCTCTTGTCCATCTCGTATAGGAGTAGGTGCTATTTGGCATCATCTATGTGCATATAATTCCTATTATTGCACGTCCTAAATGGACATCTTATCCTATTTCTGCCATCTGCAAATGCACGAGCAAACTCAATAAAATCTTTGATCCCCTTCACATACCCTGGCAAATGCCTGCTCCTTAAGTCCATCTAACTCTTAGCCATTTTCATCTACCTATTACAAATCAAAAATAATGCTCATTATAAATATGAAACATGAGTTCTAGCACCTCTAACTTCTCTCTAAAGGGTAAGATGATCATATCCCATTCGTGAATGCACAATTTACATTGCAATTAGCAGCAACTCAAATGCTTGATTCCACTAGGAGAAAATTTTGGCAGCATCTCCCTACGGTTCTCCAAGTATACGAGATAGATGTTACCACGCCTAAATATATACCCAGAGAACAATAGGAGATCGTGCTAAAATTTTTTCATAGTGGAATATTAAAGCATGCGCTATTGATTGCAATGCAGATTTATGCATTCCTAAACTATCCTACTCTGGACAATTCAAGAATCAATTTTCATACACACGAGCCCAATCACGAATAAATTTCACGACAAGATTCACATGTGATGAAAATGACTCCCGAACGAGGCTAGGCTTACATGAATGCAATTATATATTGAGTTACATGATTATTTAGTTACAAACACTACCCTTCTCCAAAAACTTAAGACTAATAAAAGATTTACAAGTCTCAACTCCAAAAAAACATGCCTTAAATTTCTTCATATTAAGATAAGGTCTCAGTTTTCAAAAACATGACGGACAATTATGTGTCGGTCATGGCAGAGCAATAAGTTTTATCTATCTCGTCATTTCGTATCAAGATAAGGTCTCGGTTCTCAAAAACGTGACTGACAATTATGTGTCGACTAATACTTTTACTTGGAGCTGGACTTGTAACGTTCTCATGGCTACAAGAGATCATCAACAACTTGTTTTGTATCAAATTTTCTCTTACAAATAAAGTGACCCCAAAAATACCCGTGAAGTCTTAAATTAGAGATCTTACACTATCAAACATCTATTCCCCTGGCATCTCTAACCAAGCTACCCTTGGGGTTAGGACCATACAATACACTTCTCTTTGTGAGTGATTATGCTCTTTTTGATAGAAAACAAGAGAACATACCTCTGATCTATGCATTATCTAGATGTAATTAATAGCTAAAACTTTATTCACATATCTTGGTTTTCATTTTCTTTGTTTGGTCAAGTCAGTGGAATCTCTAATTATCAAAAGGGGAAAAAAAAGGTTAAGTGGAATTTTATAATTTTTTGTCTATGTACAAAAAGTTGGTGGAAAACCTACCCACCTACCCCTTATGTTTGAATTGCACTTTAATGGCTTTCAATTTACAATTTTAATTGTCTCTACTTAAATCAAGGTTTGTGTCATCATTATCTTAATTATCAATTTTTTTTAATTCTAAAATTTTAGCATTTCAAATATATATGCTTCTGAATGTCAAAAATGGCATGCAAAATCTAGAAACTCAATTTAAGCCTATAATTAATTATCATATTTAATAGTTCCAATCTCTCTCACCAGTGATATTGGATACTTTTTTCTTCCCTAACTACCAAATGAAAAATTTATATGATAATGTTTGTGGAAACATCTAAGCAATCAGATCATCAACCAAATACCAAAAATATATATTATTATGTGTAGGTAGAAAACCAAAGAAATATTCTCAAGTTGGGCAGTGTCATTGTGTGTCTGTGTGTGTGTGTGTGTATTTTTGTTGCACTAATTTGATCAGTTTCTATCTTATATGGGAACAGTACCAGCTTCACTATTATTTTGACAGTTTAGAGTGATATATTGCAAAATATTGCAGTGTTTTCAATTAAGATACGGTGTATCATATATATATATATATATGTTGTCACGACCCGAAACCCACCCTATGCGGATTTCGTGTCGCGGGGCCGACCCTAAGGCCGTCCCTACTTTTTCCATTCCTGTATCATAGTACTAATATGCAAAGTACCAAATTCTTAAAACAATAACAGCGGAAGTTTATCACTACAATAGTCAGCGGAAGTCTTAACATACATCATATGGTTTTACAGTACCAAGTCAAAACTAAACATAACCAGCACCCGTGGGTGGTGAATACATGGGAGAATTAAAAGATAGTCTAATACAATTCTTCAAAATATCCTCCTATGCTTCCAGACTCCTATTGGGGTCTTGCGGTGTCATTACCTGAAAAGGGGTAAGTAGGGTGGAATGAGCTACAAGAGCCCAGCAAGTAAATACAGATCTCCGACACTGGTATCGAGGATCATAAAAGAATATGAATCCAAGAATAAGAATATGATAGCCAATCATAAAAAAATAAGATGCTATAATAGCCAATGGAAACAATTGTCATGATGGCAAATGAACAGTGGAATCACAATGTGTAATCAGTAGGAATGGCATAACAATGTCCTGAAATTCTCGACGATAATACAATAACAAGAAAGTACTGCCAATATAATTGATCACAATAAATCAATAAAGGAATATCTCGCAATACAAGATAATCACAAGAATAATGTAATTCAACAATTATAGTTGACCAATCATGTAAGAGATGCTTTTATCCTATGTCAGGGCTTAGCACGCCCTCGGTCCTTGGGGGCCCGGTTTACCCCCTTCAGTGCATTCCAATGTATGGCCACATGTCCGTTCACGGACTCGACCCGAAGGTCTTCAATGTATTTAAAAGCATCGGATGGATATTGTGACTGAGCACAAATCCAGTATACATAAACATTTCATGATCATAAATGATTCCATAGGAGTATATAAAAATGGAATATCATCAATTCAATGGAAACATAACAATAGGCATTTCAAAGCACGGTTCAACATGATAACAATAGTACAACAATAATCAATGTCCACCAGATAGAACAATATCACATTGTGGAGACAATAACATCAGATACGCTCAGGAGTACAAGTTTGGCAGTAAAGAATGAACTTGGCTTGATAACACCACATGGAAGAGAAAGGGTATCTACTTACCTCTAATGAAATCTTAGCTTAGAAATTCGTGAGTGGGCCTTTCCCCTTCAAGTTCCCTATATATCAATAAACGTGTTTCAGAATAAATGTTTATTCATCAATCTTACATCTCGTCATCTTAAGTATCTCTAATGCCAATTTAGACTTCACCATTGAGTCCATAGGGTTCGGAATAATAAAAATTCACTAGTTCTTTAATTTAATCGGAGTCCATTTGACTCACTTATGAAGCAGGGGTATTTTGGTCATTTTTACAAGTCGTAACTTTTCGGGACTCCGTCTCGTGAAACGGACCTCACCATTGGACTCAGAGTATCCGAGATAATAAAAATTGACTAATCATTTACCTTATTTGGACCTCGTTTGACCCACTTTTAAGTCAGGGGTATTTTTGTAAAATTAACATTTTTCTGTTGGGCCTTAGTGTAATTATTCAAAACTTTTGGGGCCGGTTCATAAATCCCATAAGCTGCGGTCTGAACCAGTTGGTTCAGACCCCAAAACCCTAAACCGGTCAGCCTTTCACCTGAACCAAACGGTTCAGTTTCATTCAAGAACCGGAATACAATAACCCAATTCCCTATCCCTATCCATGGTTCGGTTAACCCCTAAACCCCATCTCTATTTATTGTCTCTGCAACCAAACAGCCCAATTGATTTTAATTTTACATTCAAAACGACATAGCATCACTGCCCCTAATCATTTTCGGTCGGGTCCCGACCCGGTCCGACCCAAACCCGGTCCCGTTATGACCCGAAGAAGCCCCCGACTATCCGGTCGTCTTCTCCGGTTGGTTTTCCGACCACGGTCGCCGGAACAATGCAATTCCTCACGGATCTTCATGGTTTTACGTCCAAAATTCACTGTTTTTCTTCCCAATGAAATCTAAGATTGCAAGGAATATTTTAGGACTGTTTTTAACCTCCAACCTCATCGGTTTCATGCACCCATTCCCTAGTTTCCGGCGTTGCACCGGTGAGGGAATAACCGGCCATAAAATGGCCATTTCTTGACCATTTAATCTAATTCAAAGTGTTTTGAGATCCTGGGGTAATTTCCTATGCATATTATGGTTCAATTTTCCATTTAGGTTCACCTATTTTAAATCACCATTTCTAACCGAAACTCAATTTCTTTCTTTTTCTTTTATTTTTCCTTCTTTGTTTCAGATCCTACTATTCCAGTAAGCAATTCTATAATTATACAAAGTGAATTTAAAGAACAAAGGCGCAGGGGTTTACCTGTTCTCAAGCAACTGCTATACCTCAATTTTCAGCTTTCTCTCTCTATCTCTAAGTCTGATTCTATTTTTTTTTTCTCTCTTCAATTACCTTCTTTATTCCTTAACCGACCCTCAGTCGGTGGCCCTTGCCACCTGTAGCTGCGGTGGCAGCACACCCGAGCACCCAAGACACCTCACCCAATTTCTCATATAATATATATATATATATATATATTTACACACATTATTCCATTTACCATATATATATTTATATAGCCGTACTCAATTTACATATATGTATGTATTCATGAGATCACTTTAATACATTATCATGCATACATATTCATATATATATATATATATCCATTTAATTATGCAACATAACTTAAAACAGTTCGGGTTTTATTATTGTATCGACTTACCTCGATATTTGTGCTGTACCCCGGGTCGGGGTATTACATATGTACACACACATTGTCTTATGTATATCAATATTTGCAATATCTACAATATATACAATTTTGGGTAGCACATAATATTTTTCTTTAGACATTTTTTAGAGAACCACTACTTCCATTTTCCATTAAAAAAATCAGTTTCTATCTTCCATTGGAACTATATATCTTTTATATTTTAAAGGCACTCGCACTCGCACTCGCACTCACATATACTGACACACACACACAATTGAAGACTCTAAGCCACTCAAAATTGTTATTTTTCTCTTCGTTGAGATTTTATAGACTTTTCTTTATCAATACCTATCGAAAGAACATCTTATGTATGATAGTGTCCATGATTGTACAACTTGTTTACACAAGTAGCCAGTATTGGTGTAGGCTTCTTCTCCCCCCCCCCCCTAAAAAAAAAGGGTTGACCCGATACATGTTCAATTCGATTCATATTTGACCCGTTTAATTATGAATGAATTTTGAATTCAATCCAAACTAACTTGACTTATTTTCAACCTATTTGGCTAGCCCATTTTGTCAAGCATAGGTGTAGCTATCTTAGATCAAGATTTAGATCTTTTATTTTTGGGTATAACATGATTGAAAATGTTTCATGGAAACTTTTGCTAACCCATTTTCATGGAAACTTGCATGATTGTATATTATATTGGGAAAAAAAAAAAAAAAGATAAAGAAAAGAAGAAGAGAAATTGACAAAGCTTCATATGAGGACTCATCTGTTGGGTGCAATAACCCATACTTCTATTATAAAAATTTTAAGGGTAGGTGAAAGAAACAGTTGAGAATTTTTTATGTAAAGAGGATTGTCAGGATAGAAAATAGTTAGAAAAAGATGTGAAGTGGGTATGCTATAAATTTTAGCAAAAAGAGTTAATGGGTATTCCTAGAGTACTGTACTCCCAATATAAGTGTATTTTTTTTTTTTTTTGCTCTTGTAGATATCGATCCCACTGTGAAAGTATTGATCTAAAACTATCCAATATTTTAAATTATTTACCAAACTCGAATCCAAATCCAAACATGGGAAACAAAGACAGAATCAGAAAAAAAATTAGAGAGAGAGATGGAAAGAGAGAAGGAGTTACCGTCAATCGGGGTCGTTCCCGGAAGTCACCGTGGCCGGAACGTGCTCGCCGCCGTCAATGAACTACTTGAGAGAGAGAGATAGAGAGAGATAGAGAACAAAATTGGCACAGCTTCTGATCGAATGCGATCTGTATAAGTTTGGGGGAAATATTGCATAGTTATTAGCGACGCACATTGAGCGTCGCTAATATATTTTTACACTTCACCAAAGGTATCCAAAACGTTGGCGTTTTACTTATCACACTATTAGCGACGTACGTTGTGCGTCGCTAATACTCTAACTTTCAACGACGCACTCGTGCATCACTAATAACTGTTTTTACGTCACTAAACTATGCGCACCATTTTTTTTTTACGTAGGAAACCATTTTCCATCACTTTTAGCGATGTTCATTATGTGCGTCATGAATAATTAGTATTAGTGGCACCATTCTGGGCGTCGCTAATAATGTGCGTCACTAAAACTACACATTTTTGTAGCGTTTTCTTCTTGTTCCCCATCTCATCCATTTCATCTCAAGGGAGTCTTGCCTGGTGCATACATTATCCCTAGAAGAATAAAGAGAATAGGGAAATGATCATGACCCTAAGTAGACATCAACATCTTAAGTCTCAATAATGTGGTTGTTTCCTAAAAGTAAGCAATTTCAAGGATAGGAGGCCAACACTTGGCAAACTAAATCCATTCTATCACCTATATCAAGATATCCATTTACAAGCTTTTTGAGCTTGATTGATTAGCCTTTCTTTCTTAAACCTATCGACTTGACCTTAGGGAGTGAAAGCCTACTATGTGTGCACTCTCACAAAGCTATCAAAAAAAATCAAAAGCAAAGAAAAAAAAGTTGTAGACACCTCATTTTGAAACCCTTGATTGTAAAAAGTTAGTTCTATCATTTTTTGGTAAGTTGCTAAAATATGTCCTATCTAGGGGTATTTTAGTAATTTCTTATTTCGCCCATAGAGGGCATTCCCATCATTTTCTGTAGAGGGAATTTCGGTCATTTTTCACATAGAAGGCATTTTGGTCATTCTGCCCATAGAGGGCACTTCGATCATTTTTCCATAAAAGGCATTTCAGTCATTCCACCTATAGAGGGCATTTATGTCATTTTGCCCATAGACGGCATTTTTGATATTTTGGTCATTTTTTCGATAAATGACATTTTGGTCATTCTGCCTATGGAAGGCGTTTTTGTCATTTTGCCCATAGAGGACATTTTTGACATTTTGGTCATTATTTCTATAGAGGGAATTTGGGTAATTTTGTCATAATCGTACACTTAATAGGACTTTCTAGTCACTTGAAGGGCATTTTTGTAATTTTTATATCATTTTACCCCTCTGGGGTAATTTGGTAATTTTAGCCCTTTGGTGACGAATTAGGGGTAATTTGGTCTTTTCACATGTCTTGTGGCAATCTAGAGATTCTCCACCGAATTAGGGGTAATTTGGTAATCTTGAGTGATGGTAGTTTATTTAGGCTTAATTAGGACTTTCCACTCTTAGAGTTTCCATAAATCTAGTTGCTTGATATTTCTTTAAATGGAGATACATTAAACCTAGACGATTTTATTTTAGAGTTTATTTTCAATTAAATTCTATTTCTCTTTTATCTCATTGGCTCTTGCATGTAGACACCAATTCTATTGGTTCATGCATTGTCATAATTATTTATTAATTCATTTAGTTATGATAATCACTCTTATTTAATTAGATAATTATCACTCAAGACATGATCCTAGCCCTCCATTTTAAGGTTTCATCTTAGACCCTTGGATCAAATCTCTATATTTCTCGATAAATTGAGCCTCCAGGCCATCAAGTTTAGGGGACACGAACATAAGATGATTTTCATAGCCTTACACTTTTAGTTTAATTCTAGAGTTCTCTCTACAAGAACTCTCCCTTTCCCTAGGTCGAAGCCTTGCCAAAGTGACAACCTCCCTTTATGAAGCAAGCCGAAGCGACGCTTTCCAAACCAAAGAATAAGCGAAGATCTGCCCGATTGAAGCCTCTGACCTAGATTTTCCTAGCCAAAGTTTTGCCCGACTACCACGATTGAATAGGTACTCTTTCAAACCCTTAACAGTTTTCTTTAGATCCGATTGATCTCGCCTTTTTTATCACTCTTGATAAAAGAAGGTAAACTAGACAACAACGTGACTCTGTTTCCCTTTTATGAACGGATACGTAGGAAGCCTTCAGGCCTGAGTCAGATTTTCTTTCTATCTTTTCTAGTTTTATTTTATTTATTCATGTTAGATTCTTTATTATTTATTTCTTCTGAACTGATCACATTTCTCTTTTTAGTTTTCTCATAACAAAACAGCCTTGCAAGTGAATATTCGAGGTCGATCCATTCGGATTGGGCAAAGTGGGTGCCTAACACCTTTCCACTCCGTACTTTAGCCCCCGAGCCAGTTTGTCTGGTGTTTTATTTTTGAGTGCCTTATCTTTATTTTGATCCATGTCAAAGGGTCCTTTAGTATGTATTTAGGAATCAAGGCAATGTAAATTATTTTTTTATTCTTTTTAGTTTTTTTTCTTTTATATGTACTGCTCAATCTGTAATGGGTTTGCTTATTTCTTGCCCAAAAACTAGCTAGAGACTCCTCAATCTTAATCTCCCATAAGAGGCATTCCTTCCCACCTTTATAGAAAGGAGACAGCCGGGATCCCTCTAAATCCATAAAAAGCATAACGCACGTTTTCCCTTTTTTTCGGTGTTGGCACCCACATATTGTTTGATTACTACTTTTAGTGTATCATTAATCGGGTTGATCTACACTTGCTCCCATACAGTGCTTCGTAGGGTGCTATTCTAGTGCTAGACTATTAACTATTATTGTAAGCGAACTCTACTAGTGAAATATGGTCAGCACAATTTCCCTTGAAATCTAGTGTACATAAACATAACATGTCTTCCAGCATTTGAAGTACCCTCTCAGACTGTCCATCTGTCTTTGGGTGGTAATCTGTACTAGATATTAGTTTTATCCCAAGTGTCTTTTGCATAGTTTTTTAAAATCTCAACACAAACTATAGGTCTCGATCTGAAACAAAAGACATTGGGATGCCATGTAGCCTTACTATCTTTTGTATGTATAACTTAGCCAGTTTTTCTAAAGGGTACATCTTCTGGATTGGCAAAATGTAAGTAGACTTGGTCAATCTATCCATGTCACATCCCAAACCCCACACTATGAAAATTAGGGATAATGACCGGCCAATTAGGCACCTCGCCAATATGCTAACCCTTTTATAGCATATTGTTAAAGTGGCCAACTAAAGGCCTTTAGATTGGTATATAAATCCATATATTCATAACTATACATAGCAGTGGAAATAAAATATGGCAAAGCATAAACTAAAATTTTGGTTCCTTACCCCACATTGATGTCTAAATATTATAGCATGTAAAAACATATCTTGGCATTCTTAACACAAAACAAACTACGTACATCAAAAGCCAAGGTCTTCTTCAAAATGGTTGTAATCTAAGGTTCGTTTTCTTACGCTGAACCATCTAAACTAACCCCTGAAAAATAAAGGATAAAATCCTATGAGCTTAATGAAACGCTCACGAGTAACACAAGTCCCCTGTCATGGGTTTCTATAAACCTCTTTCATAAACTTTCGTAAACTTTCATGGATAGTAGTTTAAAAGAAGTTGTACTAAAAGCTACTGGCATTCTTTAAACATAAACATATAACTGAGAGTTACAAGATTATTTTCTAAAATCATGCATGTAGACACCTTATTTTGAGACCCTTAATTGAATAAAAAAATTTTTTGCCATTTTTGGTAAGTTGCTACAATATGTCCCATCTAGGAGTATTTTAGTAATTTCTTATTTCGCCCATAGAGGGAATTTTCATCATTTTACCCATAGAGGGCATTTTCGTTATTTTGCCTATAGAGGGCATTTTGGTCATTTCGCCTATAGAGGGCTATTTTGACATTTTGGTCATTTTTTCCACTCAAGGGTATTTTGGTCATTTTGTCCATAAATAACATTTCTGTTTTTTGGTCATTTCACCCATAGAGGACATTTTTGTCATTTTGCCCATAAAGGGCATTTTTGACATTTTATTCATTTTGTCCACTTAGGGCATTTTGGTCATTTTGCCCATAGAGAACATTTTCATCATTTTTCCCACAGAGGGAATTTTTGACATTTTGTTCATTTTTTTCACTGAGGGCATTTTGGTCATTTCGCCTATAGAGGGCATTTCCATCATTTGTCCCACAAAGGGCATTTTTGACATTTTGGTCATTATACCCACGGGTATTTTGGTCACTTGACACATTAGGACCCTTGAGAGTATTCTAGTCATAATGCCCACTAAGGGCATTTTGGTAATTTCTAGTGTTTTCCTACCCACTAAGGGTAGTTTGAAAAATACTAGAGGTTTCCTACCTTCTAGGGGTATTTCTGTAATATTGTTGTCATTTTGCCTTTCGGAGGACGTTTGGGTAATTATAGAATATTCTCATCCCATATAGGTTATTTTGGTTAATCATAGGCATACATGTAATTTCCATGTCATTTTACCTATATTGGGTTATTTTGGTAATTTTGGTCCTTAGGGACAGTTTTGACTTTGTTATGCCTTAGTGACATTTTTGTAATTTCCTTGTCCCTAAATTTCCACCTTATTAGGGGTGATATAGTAAATATAGGCTTGTCCACCAAATACTTGCCAAATTCCCTTCCTTCCTTATTCCAAGGGATTTACCCTAAATTTTATGCACAATATAATATCTATATTTAATTACTTGCTCATTAAGCAATAATCTGAGCCATTCATCCATAGGATTCATTGTGAGCCCTTGGATCAAACCTCTTTAGTTTTTTTCTTATAAATAAGACCCTTTGGCCACTATAATTCAGGGTTCAGAAATTCGAGGGCTCAAAAATTTAAGGTTCTAGTCCCACATCATAAGCTAGGTACTGCCTGCAATAATTCTTCTCTCTTCTATATTTCTTCTTCCATATTTCTTGAAGCCTTTTCTACACAAGAAATAGTTCTAAACCATTGAAGACGAAGTTCTACACCATTGAAGATTCAATCCAATGAGTTCAAGCTCAAGCCTTGTCTGATTCAACACAAACAATCAAGTATGCTCCCTAGAACCCTAATCTTCTCTCTTTTCCTAATTTAATTTATGCTATCACTCTTGATAGAATAAATTGAATTAAAGATCTACGTTGGCTTTAATTCCATTATTTGAATGGATACGTGTGACACCTCATGGGCCCGAGTCTATTCTTTTCCCTTAAGTTATTTACTTTATGTCTTTTTTTATCTCATTCATGTCAATCTCTCTCACATCCCTTATCTCTCTTATTATGACCTTATTATTATTACAATATCTTTCATGGATAGTAGTTAAAAAGAGACAAGGTGAAAGCTACTATCATTCGTAAAACAAATACATATGACTGAGTTGCAGATATATAATAAATCATTGAAGTTCATATGCCCGTTAGTTTAGTCAGATAAATCATAATAGCATAAAATATGTAGTTGAATAAGCTAGTGATAAAATATTATATGCCAAATATTCATAACGCTTGTCCCTTGGGACCATATGTTGTCACATAATAACCATAAATAATTTAGAGCTCTTGGCTTACAATACCTACCGGATTCAGACTCCTAGCCAAGTCGTACTGTAAAAGACTTACTAAAAGTATATTACCTTTTTTCCCCCACTAGGGTTCACGTCAACTGGCTCAATAGGGTTCATGTAGGTGACATGTAAGATAGCATTCAAAACATGATTGCAAAACTTTCATTAAGTTATCCATTCAATTTAAAACATTTACAGAGATACTACTTAAAAGTATGAAATTCAAACATTTAATACAATAGTTAGAAAATTGTCATAAAACTGTAAAGAATTGCATTTAAAAGAAATTATCTCCAATTCAAGGTTTAGGGTTACTCATCTTTGCTTGTTTCTTAGCTAATTGTTCATTTCTTGACCACTCCTTAAGTCCTTAGATCCTATAGAAGTGATTAACACTCATTAAGTACTATTTTAATGGTAAATTTCTTAAGGATTTGTACTTTACGGGACTTATTTTGTTAAACCGGCTCTACTATTGAGTTCAGAATACTAAAATTTCGTATTTTTCAATAATCATTTGGCTACTTAAGTAAAGCAGCTAAGTTACATTAAATATGTCCACCAATCTTCGTTTATATGTTTAGAAAACTCATTTACTAAGTCGAACTCCACCAGTGAATCCATAACAATGAAAAACCCTAAGTTAGGCTTTTGGCAGATCTTAATTTGGTTATATTTAGCATTATTTATGCTAAATATAGTTTTTAGGGGTAAAATTGTAATTTTGAAGTGATTAGGGGCAAATTCATAAATATGGACAATTTTAGGGGCATTTCTATAATTAATAGATATTCTAGAGGCCTTGGTGTAATTTTAATTAGTTTCTATTGTAAAATAATTATTTAATTATTTTAGGAGGCTATTTTTGAATTGATTTTCACATTATTTGGGCCTAAGTATAATTAACATAAACTGTTGGGGTCCAAATGTAATTTTAGAAAGTTATTTTCTTAAAAATAATATTTTATTATTTTATAAGGGCATTTTTTAATTTAATTTTTTTCAATCTGAGCCTTACTGGCATTTCTTGAAATTTATGGGGTCAAATTCTAATTTTAAGAGCCTTAGTGGTAACCCTTTATGTTATATTTTCAACCCAATTTGTTTCATACCAAACTGAATTCGCATCTAAGAAATATGGTCAAAATACCGCACAGTGGTCAAACCATGTCCAAGTCTGGCTGGCACTACAACGGCAGCAACTTGAAGACCATATTTGAGCCTCCAAATGTTCGAAATAGGCTTTGTCCCAGACCAACTTTGTAGAACTATGAATTATATTTCCAATAACATAAAGATCAACTCAATCCGATATCAGATTTGAAAGATGTGATTTTTTACTTTAACTAGTCAGAAATGATCTTAGATTAACTCTGAATTATTTTTCATGGATCTAACAGGTCCAAATATCATCTTTTGGCACAAAATCATCACCAGCCTGCAAAAGACTATGAATGCATCAATTATACTAAATTTAATATATTTTATTAACTAAAAATTTAAATTAAAGGGTAATATAGATTATTATTTAGTGATTATCAATTTTATAAGCATCTGTGTTGACTCAGTTGACTCACCTGACTTGGTTGAGTCCATTCCATTGTCTGCAGCCAATTACCCCTAACATGTAAAAAAACCCTTAAAATTTCAAGTTATATTTCGTGGGTTCTAGGGTTGATTCGAAGCTCCTTATTAATTCTAATCAACTTCTAAGGTTTTAACTTTGCTTTTGGCATTTATTTGATGCCTCGAATCATCTTGGAAATAGGGTTTCTAGATTTGATATTATGGCTTGTAACTGTCCATTTCTCATTGATTCCTTAACCATATAAGTTTGTTTTTGTTGCTTAGAGCCCTCTTGGCGAAAGCTTCGAGTCATATAAGTATAATTAAGCTTGGTGCCTAATTTTATGATTTACAATCTTAACCCAAAACCTGTAACTCACTGTTACTGGCTCATTCTTGAGCTTTGTGGTTGCGGTCTATGTCATTTATGATCTTATAACATATAGATTAAGGCATTATACTGAAAAATAGCTAAGATTTAAGCTAATTCAAAGTCATGCTTTGAAGGTCCATCAATTGTTGCTCTATTGGAACATATTATTTTAGGGTTCTTCGAACCTTCAAACAAGCTCAAATCTATTCCTATAACATGCAAAAATCTATAGGATTCAAAGAAATTAAGTTTTAACTTGGTTTTGATTCAGTTCAAAATTTTCTTTCACTCTCTCTTTTTTCCTTCTCTCTTTGTCCAAGCACCAATTCAGCCCCTTTTTGCACAAATTTCACTCTCTTTCCAACTCAGTTTCTATGTGAGAGACTTAGGTTTGCACAAGCTTATATCCATATATTAATTTCCTTCAAAACTAAGCAATCTAAGTTAAAAATGGAGGCTTGGAAGTGACCTAGGGTGGCTGTGTAGGGTGTTGTAGCTTGTAGAGTTGCTATTGTAGGCTATGCACATGGTTTTGTTGCAACATATGCATATCCATGCATGCCTCATTTTTTTAGTTTTCCTTTTTTTTTATATATATATATATACCTATACGTACACCCATATGTATGTGTCTTTCTTCCCTCTCTCATCGTGTGCAAGTCATATGATGAGTTTAATTTAAAATATATTTTTAATATTTTATTTTATTATTTTTTAATTTTTTAATAATTATTTATTCAATAATTCATGATTTTTGGTATATAATTTTTTTCATCTTAGGTTAATGATGCACTTGATCACTTAACCCCATTAGCCTAGGTTAGGTTAGGTTCACATGTTGTTAGGTTTAGTTTTAACCCTACTTTAGGTTATGGTCTAACCAGGCTAATAGCCTATCTTTAGGTTAGGTTAATTCCCTTACCCTATTTCATGACATAGCATTGTACATATTGCCTATAAATTTTGAAAAGGTTTCATTGATATAGATTTTTTCATTGCACAAAAGATACCCAATTTATTGAGTGTAAGTGTTACACTAATCCTATTACTTTTACTCTGAAAATATATCAATATAGTGAATGAAATGAGTCTCAGAATTAGGCCAAAACTTAGAAAAGTTTTGTTAAAGACCCAATAGCTGGTAGCAAATATCTGACTACAATCCTTTGGAGTGAATCATCATAAAATTTCCATTTTTGAACGCTGATCGTATCTAATTAATATGGCTTTACAAGAAAATGTCAAGCCATCAATTCGACATGACCTGAATCTTGATCAAATCCTTTCTTATGAAGTCAATTTGACTTTAAGACATCATTTTCTCATAAGAGCCACTCCTCAATAGAGATAAACCAAGTTAACCTACTTTTCACGAGAGTTAGTGAGTCATCTCAATGAAACCACTTTCATCACAAATGAAATGTCAAAATTTCGTATTGGAGTTAATCTCTAATTATCCCCTTAGTAACTCACAATCATCAAAGAACCAATTTTGTTTCCTCTCCCCAATGAGTCAAAATCGGTTCTTCCTTAGTAGAATTTTTACCTACTCTTTCCCATTGAGTCACACAAGATTCCATCATTCAAGTAGAGTTAACTTAAGTCATAATCTAATCATTCTCAAATCTTGACACTTATTAGGATAGAATTTCCTTTTAGGTAAGTCATCCACCAAGAACGTAATCACATGTAAACTTATCAGGATAGAGTTTCCTTTTAGGTAAGTTGTCCATCAAGGACGTAATCTCATTAAGATTCCTATTAGGATAGTATTCCTCTTAGGAAAATCCAGTTAGGATAGCATTCCTTTTAGGTAAGTCATCTATTAAGGATGTAATCTCACATGAATCCTAATAGGATAACATTCTTCTTAGGAAACTCCTATCAAGATAACATTCCTTTTAGGTGAGCCATCCATTAAAGACGTAATTTCATTAAGAATTCTATTAGGAAAATTTTGTCAAGATTGCATTCCTTTTAGCTAAGTCATCCATTAAGGACATAATCTCACAAGAATCCTATTAGGATATCATTTCTTTTAGGGAAATCCTATTAGGATAGCATTCCATTAAGGTAATCTATCCATAAGGGTGTAAGTTCAAAAAAAATCTTATCCGGATATCATTCCTTTTAGGTCAATGTTGTCAAGATAGTATTCATTTTAGGCAATCCATCCTTGAAAGTGTAACCTTATGAAATACCTACTAGGATCACATTTCCTTTTAGGTGAATCCCCCAACTCACAAGAGTCATAATCTAGTGAAAGACTTGTTAAGATCACATTTTCTCTCCGATAGACTTTCTTGATTCATGAAAGTCTTAATCTCATGGAAATACCTATTTAGGATGGCATTTCCTTTTAGGTAAGTTTTCATTTATGTGGGTATAACCTCATGGCAATCCTATCAAAATAGTGTCCCTTTAGGAAAATCTAGTAAGGACAGTGTTCCTTGCCACCACTCACGAATTATAAACGGTCTAATTCACCTTGGGGTGATGCATACGAATCTCATATAGAATAGTCCGACCACATCAAATCCACAATCCAGACCCAAAATGGTTATCTTTTTTTCTTACGTTGACGTTTGCTTGCTTACACGCTCTGTCAACGAGGAGCTCTCTATAGACACCTCATTTTGTGCCCTTAATTGTACTGGGGCAAAATTGTAATTTTATAACTTTTGAGGGCATTTTGGTCATTTTTATTGTATATTTTGAGAAATACCTTAATTAGGGGTAGTTTAATTATTTTTAAAAAATTGGTAAGATATTTCACACCCTAAGGGTATTTTGGTAATTTCACACATAATTTTGTCCCTAGGGTTACTGCTCACGAACTACGGATGGTCTGATTCAGTATGGACTGATACGTAAGAATCTTATATAAAATAAGTCCGACCATATCAAATCCACAATCAAGACCCAAAATGGGTATCTCTTTTTCTTGTGTTAACATTTGCTTGCTTGGAATCTCTGTCAACGAGGGCCTCTTTCTAAACACATCATTTTATGACCTTGATTATATAGGGGCAAAATCATAATTTTGTGACATTTCGAGGGCACTTCGATTATTTTATGGCATATTTTGAGAAATCCTTTTATTAGGGTAATTTCGTCATTTCTAAGAAATTACTAATATATTTCCCACCAATGAGTATTTTGATAATTTCACACATAATTTGGTCCCTAGGGTTACCACTCACAAACTATAAACAGTTTGATTTACCTTGGGGAGTACATAGGAATCTCATATAGAATGAGTTTGACCATATCAAATCCATAATCAAGACCCAAAATGGGTATCTCTTTTACTTACATCCAAGCTCCGTCAGCGAGAGGCTCTCTTTAGACACCTCATTTTGTGACCTTTGATTGAATATGGGTAAAACCATAATTTCGAAGCTTTTCGAGGACATTTCGGTCATTTTTGTGGCATATTTCAAGAAATCACTTGATTTGAGGTAATTTTGTCATTTCTAAGAAATTACTAAGATATTTCCCACCAAGTAGTATTTTGGTAATTTTATGCATAATTTGGTCCCTACGGAATATAGACACCTCATTTTGTGACCTTTGATTAAGTAGTAAAAATTAATGATTATGCTAAGAAACCTACTTCAAATAGGGACCCTTTCTGATAGAGTCTCACTCCAGCTAGGACTCTCCTACTAGAGTCCTAGTCCCATTAGAACTTCTCTTGACAAAGTCCTATTCCCGTTTGGACTTTTCTGACAAAGTCCTAGTCCAAGAAGGACTCTTCCCAATAGATCCCCACTCCCATTAGAACTCTTTTGATAGAGTCCCACTCTCATTAGGACTTTCCTATTAGAGTTCCACTCTAAGTAGGACTCTCCCCGATAGAGTCCCACTCCTTTTATGACTCTCTTGATAGAGTCCTAGTCCAAGTAGGACTCTTCTCGATAAAGTCGCACTTCTCGTTAGGACTCTCATGTCAAAGTCCTAGTCCAAGTAGGACTCTTCTAGATAAAAGTCTCACTCCCGTGAAGACTCTCCTAATAGAGTCTCATATTATGTAGGGCTCTTCCCGATAGAGTCCCACTCCCGTTAGGACTCTCTTGTCAGATTCTCAGTCTAAGTAGGACTCTTCCCGATAGAGTCCCACTCCCGTTAGGACTCTCCTATCAGAGTCTCAATCCAAGTAGGACTTTTCCCGATAGAGTGCCACTCCCGTTAGGACTCTCCTAGCAAAGTCCCAGTCCAAATTGGCATTTTCCTGACAGAGTTCCACTCCTGTTAGGACTTTCCTGCTAGAGTCCCAGTCCAAATAGGCCTCTTCATGATAGAGTCTCACTCCCGTTAGGACTCTTCTACCCATTCAGATGGCGTTTCAATAATTTTGGTACCTTTTTGCTAACTAAGGGTATTTTGGTAATTGTGGCATAATCCTATCCTTAGTAGGACTTCTTAGTCACTTGAGGGGTATTTTTGTAATTTCTATATCATTTTACCCACATGGGGGTATTTTGGTAATTTTAGCCCTTTGGTGACGAATTGGGGATAATTTGGTCATTTTTCACGCCTTGTGGTAATCTAAAGATTCTCTACCGAATAAGAAGAGATTTGGTAATCTTAAGTGATAGTAGTCCATTTAAGCTTAATTAGAACTTTTCAATTTTAGAGTTTCCATAAATCTAGTTACGTGATATTTTCTCAAATGGAGATACATTGAACCTGGACATTTTCCATTTAAATTCTATATTTCTTTTATCTCATTGACTCTTGCATGTAAACACCAATTCTATTGGTTCGTGCATTGTCATAATTATTTATTAATTTATTTAGTTAGGATAATCATTCTTATTTAATTTTTTATTTATTTAATTAGATAATTATCACTCAAGACAAGATCTTAGCCCTCTGTTTTAAGGTTCATCTTAGACCATTGGATCAAATCTCTATATTTTCCTATAAAAAGAGCCACTAGGCCATCAGTTTTAGGGACACGAAAAACACAAATGGAAGACGATTTCCATAGCCTTACACTTTTAGTTTAATTCTAGAGTTCTCTCTACAAGAACTCTCTCTTTCATCACTCTTGATAATGTTGATCAAAGAAGGTAATGTTGATCAAAATTATAGAGGGTAAAAGAGGGTAAACTAGATAACTATGTGACTCTGATTCCGTTTTCTAAATGGATACATAGGAAACCTTCGGGCCCGAGTCAGATCCTCTTTTTGTCTTTTCCGTTCTGTCTTATTTTTTTACGTTAGATCTTTTATTATTTATCTTTTCTAGACTCACATCTCTCTTTTCAGTTTTCTCGTGACAAAATAATATTGCAAGTGAATATTCGAGGTCGATCCATTCAGATCGGGTGGGATGGGTTCCTAACACCCTCCCACTCCGTACCTTAGCCCCCGTATCAATGTTTTCTTTTATTTTCACTTTATTCCAGTGCCTTATTTTATTTGATCCATATCAAGTGATCTTTAGAATGTAATTAGGAGACAAGGCGATGTAAATTTTGATTATTTCATTCCTTTTCAATTTTTTTTAATTATGTTCTCCTATAATGAGTTTGCTTGTTTCTTATCCAAAAACAACCTAGTGACTCCTCAACTTGTCTATCTTTCATAAGAGGCATTCCTTCCCACCTTAAGGGAAGGAGACAGACGGGATCCCTCTAAATCCACGAAAAGGGATTAACATAATTTCCTTTTTTTTCGGTGCTGGCACCCATAGTGGCAACTCCACTAGGGAACTAAAGAGGGCTAGACTCAATAAAGTATTCACTTCAAGGCTATTTTCTTTACTCGCTTTACATTCAGTTTATTTTATGCTTTTTAATGGATGAATGGATAAATAGATGTTTGCTTTAATGTATGGATGGATGAATAAAAAAGGGACTAAAATTTGAATACCTAGTACACACATCACTTTCATACATTTGCATTTGCACTACATACTGTCACGACCCCCCGAAACCCGCCCCGTGCAGATCAAGAGAATCGCAACCGGCCCGCCCCTCGGCCCATCCTCAAATGAGCGGACTATGTAAGCGGCGGCGCAGGACGGCGGTGCAATGCGGCCAAGATTGGCAATTACTGAAAGCATGAAAAACTTCTTTTTTATTTTTTGCACGCCCGCCCGATAGCGTCGCTTCTTCTTCTTCGGGGCGGTAAACAAAACATCATACATTCAGAGCATACTAATAATTTAAAGTTATACATATTAAGTATCCGTTTGCCCCTCGGGGCTTAAGTACATAATTGTCTAAAATTACTATAACAAAATTTGACCAACTATAGGTCCTAATACTTCCAAAAGTTCCTAATCAAAATGGAGCTGCCAATCACCAATCCTCAAATTGGGCAAGGCTCCCATCCATCGTCATCACCTAAAAAATGTTAGGATAATAGGGTGAGCTTCAACAAGCCTAAGTGAGTAATTCCAGTACCTTGTCATGGGTTTTCAATTGGTAGTGGGTCAGTTATAAGAAAAAAATTCATATAAACATACACTACCAATTGTATATATACTTCAGATGCAGAATACAGAATTCTTAAAAACAGATAGTGTGAAGCATACAAGGCATTCAAGCTAGGCACGTATTTCAATAATCGTAGGATACAAAAATATTCAAATCACATGGCATGGTGTATTTTAAAGCATTCAATAAAGCATTTAATATGCAGTAGTACTTATAAACATGTGCAGGATGGCCATTTGAAAGCCATTGAAATAATTAAAATCCTTTCCAAAAAAAGAAAAGGATGTTATTTTGACTTCTTTAAAACAGGAGGTCGTATACAACCTGATTCATGTAAATGGGGGTTTAAAAACCTGCTACCATTTCAAAAACGTCTCTTCTTTTCACTTTTTAACAGAAGGATCTAATTCGAACAAGACCCTAGTTTTACTTTTGAGAGATCTCATGCCTAGAGGATCAGATCCTGCTATTAGACATCTGCAGGATTGAGAACACGAAGGGAGCTCAATGATTTTTGATGCTTATGCATCATTATCTTGTAAAATGTAGGCTTTTTAAAGCAGTTATTCACCTCCCTGGAGATACCTGTTTAAGGCATTTAAAACTTTTTAATTCTTTAATGATTGTTTTTCAAAGAGTATCGAAAACATGGTTTCTTCAAATAATTGCTTTTCACAAGCATTAAAACATGGCTTTTCAAGAAATGCTTTTATGAGCATTTTAAAAACATGGCTTCTTTAATAAATGTTTTTCATGTATAATTAAAAACATGGCTTCAATAAAAGAATGAACTTTCATGAGTATTTAAAACATGGACAATTTAACGGAGTTTTTAAATACTTGGAGGACAATACTTGAAACATTTAATACATGAGCTTCAAGAATTTAAATCACGATGTACAGAAATTTATTAAAGCATAGATAGAATAAAACATTTATATCAAGAGGCATTTAATAAGATTAACATTTACATAGATATGCAGAAAATAACTTATCATCTATCAGAAATATCAATTAGTAAATTTTCCATGCCATGTTAGAATTTATAAATAAAATGACAGTACATTGAAATATAGAGTACATAAATACAAGAATTTAAAATTAGAAATACTGCAGGTATTTTAAACATGAAAACACTTCAGAATATTTAAACTTCGATTTACTTCAGAATCCATGGAGATTAAAAACCTCCACTTCAAGGTATAAGATTACTCACCTTGCTCTCCCAAGTTAGCACTATTGGTGAGCTTTCCCTTTTCCTTTGTAGCTCCTAAGAAAATTACAAAGAACCCATCAACTTCACATTTACTTCAAATTATCACCTATTGATGCTCTAAACTTATACTTAGATTGTGTTAATCCTAATTTCCTAGGATTGGTCTTATCGATCAACTCGTGCTAATTTAATAAATTTTATTTTTCATGTGACTTATTTTTTCATACTTATTTTGGTATTATGGACCTCACAATTGGGTCCTGGATCATCGAACTAAAGTCAATTTAGACCCTCTCGACTTTTTATTTGACTTCGGATATATTAGGGGTAATTTGATAATTTACACTTTTACGTGTTTTAATTTTTTGGAGTCTCATTTCCCAAAATGGACCCCGTCATTGGGTCCAAAATACTCAAAATATAGTATTTACTTATTTCATTTGGACTTCATATTATTTTACTATTACTAAATTAATTTAATTAATTATAATATATATATATATATATATATATATTTAGGCAGTATTTTTCACATGGAGTCTTGGTGGCACAATGGCTGACTCAGTGGGTTTAAGTGCCACACCCCTACTCGGTCGTGGGTTCAAATCGGTAGAACAGCAGGTTGATCCTATTTTTTTTTCAAAGTTTTTCTAGTCCAAACAGCGGATAGAGGGGCCAAACGCGGATAATGTATCCCTATTACAACTGGGGTTATTAAATCGGCTTTTGACCATGTAGCCAAATAGCCCAAATATTCATTTAAAAAAACAAAACAACTCCAAATGACATCGTTCTACTAATGCAGTTTCTCACCCTATGTTTCGACACGTGTCTGAGTCAACACAGTGGCTAATCTAGCTCGGTCAAGATTGGCCGAGTCAACTCGCGAGTTGGCTCAGTAGGGTCATTCTTTTTCCCCATGCCCGAGCACTGTAGCTTTACAAACCTTAGCTACAGTTTTTTTTTTATTTATTTCATGGATTTTTAGTGTATTTCGTGCGGTTTGGATGGTATCACACTATTTCTGCATGTGCTAGGAAGGGTTGGGCATTGGTCTGGTGGTTCAATTCGAGCTCAAAAGCCCAATAGAAGACCTATTGGTGGCTTCGGTTCTAGACCCATTTCCTAACCCATATCAAGGTCATTTTTCATGTGGCTTGTTGCGTTGGACTCCTTGAGTCATGGGATGTCTAGGTTTATTCATGCATGCAGGCTTAAACATGTCTACTTGGACTTGCCATTGTTGACCTTTCGGTATCTCTCTTAAACAGTGCTCACCGTGAGCCATCTCCTCGGGTTTTATGATTTTCCTCCATCTTTTCTTGTGTGTTTCACGTTTTGAAACTCATAAATGGGTTACTGTGCAAGTTGGATTTTTAAGTGAGTTTTCTTCAAGCTTTAACAATGGTGGTTCAAGCTTGAACCACTATTTTTGGGTCTATTTTTTGCTCTTTATTCACAATCAAAACAACTAGATATCATGCATGCAGCCTCAGTCTCTAAAGAAAACTAAAACAGTGTTAAATAAACTAAGAAGGAGAAATTAAAATCTTATGTTTTATACCTTCAATGGAGGTTCCCTTTTTAGCCTTAAGCTACTGACTCCTCAAGGTAGCTTCATGCATGAACCTCCATCTGCTTATCTCCTTTTTTTCTTCTTCTCCTCTTCTTGCTTCTTCTTCTCTCACTTTCTCTCTATACCTCACTCTCTCTCTCTACTTTCTCTCTCTACCCGATCACTCACACACCCCAAGTCTAATTTTCTAAATCTCCCTTCACTTCACATACGCAATACTCATATAAAATCATATATTTTATTTATTTTATTTTAAAAAAATAATTACTTTTTGTTGCATGAATGGCCATTAGCCAATTTGGGAGGTAGGGTTTTATTTTGAAGTGTGTATATATACATAAATTGTATATTTAAGCACCAAAGTGCTGGCAGCCCACTTTGTTATTTTTTGGGCTTCAGTGCTTTGCCTACTTTGGGTCAAGGATTCAAAACCCATTGGCCTCAATTTGGGCTTATTTATCCTATTTTAGGCTTATGCCTTGTTCGGCTGGCACAATTTACCATTTTAGCTTTATTTTTCCTTTTGTGAATCTAAATTTTATATTCACTCCTTCATGTATCGATTTTATCAATCGTAGCCGTAGGTTATTTGTCCTCGGAATCGATTTTGTTAATTAAGGTCTCGGCATTTTTGAAATCGTCATTTATTTCTTGCTTAAATTTTCTCAATATTCTATTAAGGGTTACTAATTAATAATTAGCAACCTAATTACTTTTTAATCGGGACAATGTGTTACACTTATATTCTTACTCGTGTCGATTTAATAAATCAAAAACTTATAATTTTGTTCATGTTTTTCCTGCGTCAACTTCGTTAGTCGAAGCCTGGTTGTTTTAATTTCCTTCTCATACCGTTCTTATTTATTTTATTTTAGCCTTCGTCATCTTAATCAAATTTTCTTAAGTCCCTAATATTTAATTAGTAACTAAATTTTTATTAATCGGATTGGGGTGTTACACATACCTTCTAACCCTCGGATAATTAGTAACTCTCACCCCATATGCTCACTCTACTTGACGGGTGTCGCCGGTGAATGTCCTTCACTCCTTGATCAAATACCGCTTGACTAGGGACACTATATTCTAGTAGCCTTAGGATGGTATGGCAAAGGGCAATACGGTACCATTTGACCATGGTCATTACCATTTAATGGCTGTGGGAGGTATATGACATGTCTTGTCAAAAGGAAAATCTTGAAACCTTTACTCGATCGAAACATCATGCATATAATTTACCCTAGATTCATGATTTATAACAATAAACCCAATTCTGGTAAGACACTCACAAACTTTTTACACAGTTTGACAAATTCAGAAAAATCCAAAAATTCATCAAACTTTGAAAAAAATTGCCTAAAATGCTGTCAGTGCCAATCAGCACTCAATGTCCAAAAACCCTCTTCTCTTCCAGCCAATTGGCACACGATGACTAGTGTCGATCGGCACTCAGCCGCCGCCGATCGGTAGACAGAGAGTTCAACTCAGATTCGTTTGTGCCAATTTTCTTGCTGTACTGCCAAGCTGCAAAATGGAATCCTCACTTCCATTCGTAGGTCTCTAGGGCAACATATAGGGTTCTAATTTCTAATAGTCATGATAGTGTGGGACCCATTTACTTCCTTAAATATTGAATAGGCACATAACTAGATTTTGATGTTTCTGCCTACAGTCATACTGGTTACAAGCTTTGTTAGGTTTTCAATGTCTTTGTCATGCTAGGCCCACTTTTGTTCAGCATCTTTCACTAATTGAATACATCTTTTGTAGAATCATTTACGTGGGCCACATGTCTTCAATTTCTCTAAGCTTTCACATTTGAAACTTGTATTAATTAAAAAAAAAAAGGGTCCATTCAGTACGTTTTCTTAGGCATCCCCATCTCATGATTAGCAATGTGGGCCAATAAGAAAATTATTCCAGCATTTCATTTCATCATCTTAAAGCATTTAATAAGGTGGCCCCATTTGCTATTTCAGTTAGATAAACTCCGGCACATTCATAAGCATTCCACCTTTTTTTTTCATTTAGTGAGCTTTCACTTTGTTATCTTTTGAATTAAAAGGGTAGGCCCGTAAGACAAGCCTAGTTGTATCCAAGATTCAGATTTTTTTTTCAAAAGTCTCGGCCAACGTTTGGTCAAAGTTGAAAAAAATATATATAGATTTTCCGATTTTTCTTTTCTTTTCTTTCTTAGTAAAAAAAGAAAAAGAAAAAACATGTCAAAAGAAAAAAAAGGGGGTCAACCTTTTCACTTCTTTTCTTAAAAAATAAATAAATAATAAAAAAAATTTTCCTCATCATCTTAGGATTTAGATTGAATTATTTTCCACTCCATAATTTCATATCATCATATTTCATCTAATGAGTCTTTAATTCCTTCTTATTGGGACTCAATTTCATTTCATTAGGATTTCATTCTTTTACATAAGTTTTTTCTAGGGATCTTTTACCCTCAATTTCTAGGCATTATCTTTTCCCACTCCATTTGAGTCTAATGTCATTAGGATTGTATCTTTTCATCTTTTAGGAATCCTTTCCTCATTTAGGCAAGTTTCTTCATCCTTTAGAGTAGAGGAGCTGCATGGCTTCATGACCCTAGTTTTATTTTTTTATTTTTTCTTCTTTCTTTTCTCAAAAACAAAATAAAAAAAAATTCAAAAATTCAAAAATACAAAATTCAAAATTCAAAATTCAAATTCAATTTGTGCTTCCTTTTCTACTAAGGAATGGTTTTCTTTCCCTTAGTGATTTAGATCATCAATGAATTGAGTTTATTTTTGAAATCAAAGAGTTTTAGATTGATGGCTTGGATTCTAACTCCCCTTTATCTACTTGGCATAAAGGAAAGGTTTGACAAGATTGGACTTCTCATTGAACTTGAGACACGTGTTTGAACTTAATTCACGAGAGAAAGAACCCATCAGTATTAATGAAAAAATGGATCCAACAATCAACATAGAGACAGTTGGTAATCATGAAGGTCTTTCTTTATTTCGAGCTCATTTCCCCTTCAAACTCAAGGCTTCCCAATTTAGGAAGTTTGAGGGAACCAACTGCCCAAAAACTCATTTGGAGGTGTATATGCATGGGATGCAATCTTTAAACGTTTTTGTTAAACTTATGGTCTAATTATTTTAGGTTACCCTAGTGGAAGGAGCTCTTTATTGGTTCCTATACAACAGAAAGTCCCAAACTTGGGAAGACATTTGCAATGAATTTGTTGAACAGTACAAGCACAACACTCATCAAACTATGAGACAAGATGTCAAGAAAGAATAAGAGGGAAATACAAACGACAACTTTCCTATCAAGCCAAATGTTTCAAACTCCCAACAATTCATCTCTCAAATTATCACTTCTATTAGTTCACCACCTCCAAGAGCATATCAAAGGCGTACACTACGTACATACTTAAACTTATCTACACCACTAAGCAAATCTTTTGAAAAGCTCTATAAGAGGGGGTATCTTCAACCATTGGACCCAAGGCCTCCTTCAAATCCACTACCAAAAACCTATAATCCAAACCAACATTGTTATTACCACCAAGGGGTTGGCCACGCTACCAATCAATGTCGAGCACTAAAGCATACAATTAAAGACGTAATTAACAATAAGATCATTGGCCTCCCCCTCTAAGGACCAACTGCAATCAATCCGTGATCAAAAAGTGGAGATATTAGAGATGGATTTCAAGAAGTTGAACTTCTCAAGTCAGAGATTATTCTTTTATTCTTCATGGATAATTTCTATTTGTCTTTCCTCAAGTTTCAATAAAGATTCTCTTAAGAAAATTTCAACAAAATGTTTGCATGATTCATCTTGATTCTTTAAGAAAATGGACATCATCAAATTCACGATAAAATTGAATCTGTTGAATCTGAGCATCATCAAACTTTGTCCATCATCTTGATTTTCTCATTGTTCACCAATTCATCCATTTATCTCAAAGGTATCTTGTCTGATTCAAATCCAAAGAAGATAATCATGACCCTAAGTAGGCATCAATAATGTGAGTCTCAATAATGTGACTGTTTCCTAAAAGTAATAAATTTCAAGGATAAGAGGCCATCACTTGGCAAACCAAGTCTATCCTATCACCTATATCAAGATATCTACTTGCAAACCCTTTGAGCCTGATTGATCATCCTTTCTTTCTTAAACCTATCTACCAAACCTTGGGGGGGAAAGCCTACTATGTGTGCACTCTCACAATGCCATCACATAAGAATCAGAGAGCGAAAAGAAGAAACATTTTTGTCCAATGTGAAAGAAAACATTTCCAAGCAATGGAATAGGAAACAATCATTAGAGAAGAATCAAAAGCAAATAGAAGAAACATCCTTGCCTCATGAAAAAAAACATTTTCAACCAAGGAAATGACAAAAAAACTATCAAAAAAGAGGCAAAACGAAAAGAAAATAAAATCTTTGCCTCATCAAAAGAAACATTTTCCAAGTAAAGGAGCCAAAAATCAGTCAATCAAGCCTTGAATGGCTCAAAAAGTGTCAAGTGAGCGATGAACTACGTGAAGAGATACGTAGGCAACCTAAGAAGAAACTTTAGGCTCGGTTATGTACATCAAAGTCATGCACATGAAGGTCATGCTAAGAATGGAGATCTATACTGAGGTCTTACAAATGAACGGTATGCATATCAAAAAGATGCACACAAGGGGCTTGGTACTATGAATACGGGTTTTTGGGCCTTATATACCTTTCATTTGGTAAACCTTACCTTAACCTACATTTCATCCCTAATAATAAGACCACCTTCAGGTTTTGCTTGCTTAAGGGAATTTTCACATTTCAATTGAGAGCCCTTTCAAAGGGTCTCACAAATAGATTGATCATATAACAAGCGGTTTCAGACAAGGGGTTTCCTCCTTACTAGTTTGCACCACATTGTCTCTACATTCTTCACCTATTTTTTGAAGGAACTCATCAAGGGACTTCTTACCTACATATTTGCACCAAATTGCATTCGCACTTTCTGATGTAACTCTTCCTTACTTCACAAAGGACTCCC
Organism: Nyssa sinensis; assembly: GCA_008638375.1. Lineage (NCBI taxonomy): Eukaryota > Viridiplantae > Streptophyta > Magnoliopsida > Cornales > Nyssaceae > Nyssa > Nyssa sinensis. The sequence continues at coordinate 26,960,805 of CM018044.1, read as the reverse complement.
TTATACCTTGTTCATTCTAAGAGTAACTCATACTCTTAATCATACAATTTTTCCTAATCAAGAGGCTCCTTCATGCCAATTTAAGAACCTTTTTTTCCATTTAAAAGGTTCCATTTCACATTTTTTCATGCCTTAACAACTTTTTCCATATCATAGGTAAAGTCTCCATCACTTTGGTTCACCCAAAATTTCGTTCATTCAATAATTTCATCTAATATGCTCAGTTAAATACACAATCCATTGTGAAGATCAATAATTCCTATTTTCTCAAATGATCAGGTGGAATCATACTCAAAACAAATACTTTGAAATTTTTAAAAGAATCTCCCAAATCATTAGGAATGGCAAAAAGACTTTATCCATGAACTTGAAAACAAGTCTTTAGTTGATCAAGTCTCCTAAGCCTTCACATCCTCAATTCACAGCAAGAGCAGATTTTCTCAAATCATCTTCAAAGATGGGAAACCTTACCATTCGAAACCAAGCAATGGTTTTTTTGGCCTAAACAGCCAAACTTGATTGCTAGTGATCTAGGGGCTAGTAGAGTCCAAGCCAAAAGTCAGAATTTTCTTTAAATGATTTTTTTTTCAAAAATGGCAACAATATGTTTCACAACATTTTCTCTCATTCAATGAGTACATTCTCTTCACTCCTATCTAAGATGAGTACATTCTCCTCGCTCCTATCTAAGTTAAGTACATTCTCTTCACTCATATCTGAGTTGAGTACATTCTCCTTACTCATCTCTAAGTTGAGTAAATCTCGTATTCCTCTAGCTGAGGTAAGAGTTCTTCATCAATGTGATTTCTTTATAGCTTTCCACACTCCTATCTAAGTTGAGTTCTACCTCTTTCTATCTAGATCAAGGTTGATTCTTGCATATCTTATCTTTCCCATATCTAAGGCAATTATTTTCATTAGTTGAGTATATTGCTTCGAGTGTAACTTCTTTCAAAGTTGAGTTCACTTCTTGTTCTCCCATCCTAAGAAAGAGTTAAGCAACATGACCTTATGGTCTGAAACTCGATCAAATTCTTCTTTATGAAGTCACACTGAATTCCATTATTCTAGTGGAGTTAACCTAATTCATCTCTCCAGCAAGTCATAATCAAACGTTCCCCATGGAGTCTTTATGTCACGCCCCGAATTCTGACCAAACCCGAGGCGCGACTGACAAGACAGAAAGCAAATTAAATAAAAGGACAAAAGTAATTAAATTCACTAAGCATGTGTTCATCCTCACCCATACATAAAATAACATCGAATACATTGTTCATCAGTCATTCGGGCTTAAGCCCTTACATAACAGAATACAAGTTTCATGAATCACAAATACATCACAGGCTTCACCCTATCAGGGCATCACAAAGTCTCTAGTGGCTGGAGGATCCTCATCTGAAAAATGTTGCCCACGAATGGGTCAGCTCAACTGCTGGTATGATGAGATGCTAATGCCAGAAATAAAGCTAAGGCGTGGCATGTGCAAAGTGTACATTTATATCTAAATGACAATCAAAACTTCGCAGTAATATATGAATGATATGCATGACGCACCCATGCACAACTCTATTCCACACCCATGTCTCATTTACGGGTACTCCCCGATGGCTCGAAGTACCAATGCAATGGCCAATTTTGGGTTTTTCACCATAGGATCTACACCCTCATAATGCAAAGCACCACGTGCTTACCCACGCCATGTTCTCAAAGAATTCATCATATGCCAATATGCCAATGCAATCTCAATGAACATGGATCTCAATAATATAACATGCTCGGACAATGAGAAATAAATCACCAGTCAGTTTCATATACATGCATATCTCGTATGTTCGTACATCATGATTCATGTTCTTCACTTTATTAACTTGCAAGTAACACATAACATGTGAACAACCAATTCCAAATAAACAGGTAAACACATTACAGATAAACACATACAGCATTCCAGTCATTCACAAATATTCCTAACTTAACTTCATTTCTAACACTAGCAGAACACCATACCTGATGGGTCAGTCACAACCCAAGAAGAACGTGCACGATATGTAACTGAATCGATCAATGAAGATGCAAGAGATCAGATCTCCCTCTCCTGTCCTGTAAGTGTCCCTAAAAACATAAATTCCCACTCAGTCTACTTTCATTTGAATTTATGCTATTCATCAAATTTTATGTCTTTAAATTTACAGGTTTCTATTCTGCTAAATTAAACTCTACCATTGGTTCTAGGACAGTTGAAGAAAATAAGTTTAGGTTCTCGTAGAACTCAATTCGGACACCGGGGTTCAAAAGGGCAAAACGGTCATTTTACACTTTACACGTGTCCTTACATTTCGTGACCTCTTTTCACAAATCGGACTCCACTGGTTGAGTCCGGAATGTTCGAGATAATAAATTTCACTATTTGTTTACCTAATTCGGAGTTCGTTTGACTGTGTTTCAATCTAGGGGCATTTTGATAATTTCAAAGGTTACTGTGGTTCTTTTATTTTTTTGGGACCCCGTCTCATAAAACGGACCTCACCATTGGTCTCAGAAGGGTCGAGATAGTCAAAATACACTAATGACTTGTCCCATTTGGACTCCGGGATATTTTTGAATATTTAATTAATTTAATTAATTTAATTAATTAATTAATTAATTAATTTAATTAATATTTTATTAATAATTTAATCAGGTGGGTAAAAGTGAAATTTCCAATAGTTGGGGGGGTCAATTTGTAATTTTCGAAAGTTCAGGGTTAAGGTTCAAATCCCAAAAGGTTCAAGGTTCAAATTGAAATTAGTTTAATTTGCTATTCTCAATCAGGTTAACCAAACAGGGGCTAATCCTAGAACAGGGATAGGATATCCCTGTTTCAATTTAATTTCAATTCCTTAATTTCTTATCCTTGCAACCAAACGGCCAAATTAGGTTTTTAATTTAAAACAGTGGGCCGACACGTGGCAGGGGCGGGTCGGCCTTGGCCCGACCCGAGTCCAGACCCGACCCGAGACCCGGCCCGGACAGTTCTTCTTCCCCGATTTTCTGGCGAGGCTCCGGTAGGGTTCCGGCGCCTTCTCCGGCGCCGGCGACCGATCTCCGGTGAGTTTTCCCAGTTTTCAAAATGCCATTTTCTCCCCCTTTTCATGTAGATCACATCCCCAACCTCTATTTCCCTCAAAACCTCCTCCATCTCCACGAAATAGAGGGTCAAACCCTCGGTCAACTCTCCAGCCAACTCCTCCCCTTTCATTTTTGTCACTGTTTGGTTACGGGTTTCCTCCCATTTTCATCCTACAGGTTTCCTGTGTTCAAGAGGAACAGTTCCTCATGGTCTTAGCAAGTTTTTAAACACAAAACCCCTAAAACCCGATTATTGCCCCCGACCTGTAACCCTCATTTTCTCTCTCATTTCTCAACCATTTCTTCTCATTCTTTTTGCAAATTAATCCCTACATTATGCTCTCTAAGATCCTACAATTTAAATCAATTAAAATGCTTTAAAAAAAATTGAAACAGAAGCAGCCCACTTACCAATGATTTCGGCTTTTCCCCCTTTTGGTTTGCTTCCCTTCTCCTTCTGTTCCACTTGGTCACTTCTGCTTCTTCAAGACTCTCTCTTCCTTGCCCTCAGTCCTTCCTTTCTTCTCTTTTCTCCTCCAATCGAGACTAACTCTCTTTTTCTCTTTACTTTCTCTCTCTATATTTCTTTCTCTCTCTCTCTATAAATCCCACGGTTTCTGCTCTTCTCTCAACTCTCATACACACTCTCAGACTTCACCACACACACACACCTACTCTCTTACACTTCACAGCCCCTCCCATGCTAGTTTGAGTGTGTTACACTCAAACTCACACACACACACAACCGGGTACACACAGTGCACTGTGCACTGTTATATACATATATATATATATACAAATATACACATATATATATTCTCCAATTTAAATATGCATGTAGTATATATATACATGCACATGTAGCATACACATAATTGTACACACACAATACACACATCACATTCTTAATAATAATAATAATAATAATAATAATAATAATAATAATAAAATAATAATATTAACAAAGAAAAAAATAAATAAATAAAAAATCTATGTCATAACACTTTACTCTCTACACAAGTCATCTAAGGACACATTTCACAAACCTATTAGCATGAAATTCTATTCCAAGTAAAACGTGTGAGGATATAATCCATTTAGGTAAAAACCCGTCTGAGGATGTAATCCATCTAGGAAAAAAAAATCGTCTAAAGACGTAATCCATCTAGGAAAACCGTTTGAGAACGTACTCCATCCCAACAAAACGTATGAGGATGTAATCCATCTTGGCAAACTGTCTAAGAATGTAATCCATCTCAACAAAATGTTTGAGGACGTAATCCATCTCAGTAAAAATTGTTTGAGGATGTAATCCATCTCAACAAACTAGCAGAGTACGTAATCCATCTTGGCAATCAGTCCGTTAAGGACACAATCTTATGACAATTCTATTAAGATAGAATTCTTTTTAGAAAATATCCTGTTATGATAGCATTCATCTTGTAACACCCCGACCCTGATTAAGTAATGATTAGTTACTAATCATTTATCTGAACCAAACATAAAGAATAATTAAGAAGCTAACCTAATTAGGAGTTGACCAGAAGAAACGGCGTCGAAAAATAAGTTACAGAATAAAAGTTAAGTAGGAAACAGTGAAACTGCATTAATGCGCAGCCAAACAGGGCCTAAGCCCGAAATATGGAAAAAGGACCAAAAAAATGTGGCCAAGAGGATTTGATCCCTTGACCAAACTGGGCAGAATCTGTTTTACCAAAAAGATTACCATCTAGGCTAGGAGCACTTTTGTGTATATATGTGCAAACATATATATTTAAATAGCACTCAGATTTGGCCATTCCCTCAAAGTGACCAATCCCCACACATGCAATACCTCAGCATTGCATCATGGCTAGAGCTATCATACCTATAGACTCATGATGGAACCCTTCTCCCAACCAAATTGCATGCAATACAATCATGCATTTGGGGAGATGAAACATCAAGAGGAGACTTGATATGCATATACAATCTCCATATATGCGTGGAGAAAAATCAGATCTATATTTTTGAGGGTTTAGTCTACTATTTTATAGAGAGAGGAAGGGGTGAGAGAGAGAGAGAGAGAGAATCCTAGAGAGAGAGTGAGAGATACACAAGTTGTATATGCATTTGGTGAGCCATTGAAGGAGCTTGAGGAAGCCAAGGAACTGCACGTGAAGGACCAAATCCAACCTTTGAAGCCTCCATTTGAGCACAGCCGTGAGGGAGAGACCACTGTTCAAGGTTAGAGTTCAAACTTTTTTTAAAAAATTTTCCTACTGTTTAGCTACTGTTTTATAGCATTAGGATCTGTTATTGCATGTGTAACAATTTGACTTGAAAAATTGGGTTGTTTATGATTGATTTGGACCAATGAACTGCCCTAAAACACAGAAATGGAAACAGACCGCCATTGATGAACCTTGAGGTTGCAGGTCTGATCCGACCTCAACCAACCGAGCTTTTGAGGGTTGAAACATGAAATAGAACACTCTAGGACCTTGAAAAACACCATCCGCGACCTAGAAACCTAGTTTTAAGCCCTCAAAATCAACATTATTCTTTTCGGCCCAAAAATGGAATCTCTAAATCAGGCCCCTAAACTGAGATTTAAGGATTGGTATTCGAAGCCCTTATTGTAAGGATTGCAGAGGATCAAACCTCGTGCAAAATGGTTAAGAAACAAGACCGTATGACCCAACTGAAACTCTCCACGATAATCGGTTGAAACAGACCTCCATTGTTGAGCTCGATGCTTGAAACCGATGCCAAACGAATGGCCTTACTTCCAGAAGTCTTTAGGATCAAAAACAATAAGAATCGTTGCATGAAAACCTACGAATTAGGAGAGAAAATTCTGAAATTTTCTAGGGCAACAGTGGCCCTAGACGGGTGGGGACGATGAACAGTAACTGGGTTTGGATCGGGTCTTCGGGTCGGGCCCCGACCCGAATAAAAACGGATATAAACCGAACTTAAACTGCGTCGTTTTGTTACTGTTAAATTTAAAATTAAATTGTAGGGCTGACGTCAGCCTGACGTCAGCACATTACCTTGGAACCGGACTGGACCGGTCTGGTTCAGTCGCATGCTGACTGAACCGTTTGGTTCAGTTACAACTTTCTGGAAATTACAAAATAGCCCCAACAGTTTTAGGAATTTAACTCTGGCCCAATTTTTAGAATTTTATTCCATTTATACCCCTGATAAATTAATAAATAATAAATTAAATTATTTAATTAATGTATTAATTAAATAAAAATGACCAAATTACCCCTAGGTCATAAATAAGTCAAACGGAGTCCGAATAAATCAAATGAATAGTGTATTTTTACTATTTCAAGCATTCTGGACTCAATGGCAGAGTCCGATTCGGAAAACCAAGTCCCAAAAAATACAAACACGTAGGTATAAATGACTGTATTGCCCCCAATATGCCTGATGTCCAAATAAGGCGAGTTATTAGTGCATTCTTATTATCTCGACACTTCTGAGATCAACGGTGAGGTCCGGTTCACGAGACAGGACTCCAAAAAATATGACGCGCGAAATGACCAAACTACCCCTAAGGTACCCGAAGCCCAAATGAAACTAAAAGATAGTCTATTTTGACTATATCAGACATTCCAAACCCAACGGTGAAGTCCATAACACCAAAATAGGTACTGAAAATTTAGTCACGTGAAAAATAAAACTCATCAAGTCATCGCGAGTTGACCAGTAAGACCAATCCTAGGAAGTTAGGATACGTCAGGCCTAAAATTAAATGAAAGAGCATGAATAGGTAACGATTTAAGGTAAATGTGAAGTTAACGAGTTCTTTATAATTTTCTTAGGAAATACAAAGGAAAGGGAAAAGCCCACCAGTAGTGCAAACCTAGGGGAATCAAGGTGAGTAACCTCACATTTGAAGTGGAGATTTAATTCCACGGATTTGAATGATGTTTTAAATATCAAATTCTGTCTTTACACAATTCCGTTTTAAATATTCTGTTATGACATGCTTCCTGAATAATTTATTACTGTTCTTTGAGATATACTTCAGCATGTCTAAAATTTCGATTTCAAATGTTATTATATATCCTGAATTTACATGTTTCACGTATTTCAATACCCTATCATGAGATTATGAATTGTATGTTTTGAATGCTTTTAAATGCATCCACATGAAGGAATTATGGGTTAAATGCTTTTAAATGCAAGATAAATTGTGCATAAGCACCATGGATTTCTATCGGGTTTCTTAAGAACCCAACTACGATACGAATAAATGCCAGGTAGCAGGATCTAATCCCCCAGGCATATGAGATATCTCCACAAAAAGTAAAATGGGAATCTGGTTCGAAACGAATTCTGTTAATGAAAGTGATAAGGTGTGTGTTGAAAATGGAAGCAGGCTTTTTCCTCATTTTCACCATGCATATTTACATGATTTGAAATTCATATACTATATTTCGAAAGTACAAGTTAGCTTGAATACTTTAATGTTTCAAAGCCATTGTTTAAAGAATGCATGTGCTCTATGTTCCAAGTATACGAGCAATTGGTAGTGAGTATTTTACAAAATTCTCGCGTGCGAAACCACTACCAATTGAAACCCCATGACAGATGTTAGAATTACTCACTGGCTTTTCGAAGCTCACCCCATTCCCTAACATTTTTTAGGTGATGACGATGGGTGAACCCTTGCCCAATTTGGGGAGAAATGATAGGCAACTCCTTTAGGATCTAGAGATATTTTGAGAAGTATTAGGGCCTACGGTTGGTCGAATTTTGATGTCGTACTTTTGGACAATTATGTATTTAAGCCCAAGAGGCAACCAATATGTACTTAAGCCCTTGAGGCATTCGAATATGTATCATGTATAAGACTTTAAGTTTTAGTATGCTCTGATGTGATTATTCATATGTACCGCTATGAAGAGCGACAGTACCGAACAGCTGTGCGAAAGTTTTTAAACAGATTTTTAATAAAAAAAAAAGGGTTTTCACGCTTCCGCAAATCAAGGCCGCACCGCTATCCGATACCATCGCCTATGTTTCGCCTTGCCCTCAGGCTTCCAGGCCTGAAGGCGGCGGTCGCGATCCGAGATCCGCACAAGGTGGGTTTCGAGTCGTGACACATCTCAAGTAAGCCATCTATCGCATCACCCTCCTATTATAATAACATTCATTTTAGGTAAGCCATCTATCACATTATCAGCCTGTTTGGATAGGATTCCTTTTAGGAAAGCCGTTTGAGGATGCAAATTTACTATCTTGTTAGGATAACATTCCTTTTAGGTAAGTTGTTTATCAGCATTATCAACCTATTAGGATAGCATTCCTTTTAGTAAATTCGTCTAAGGACGCAAATTCATTATTTTGTCACATTCATTTCAGGAAAGTCATCTGAGGACGCATTTTATCAGCCTATTAGGATAGCATTCCTTTTAAGAAAGTCGTCTGAGGACTCAAATTCATTATCTTGTTATGATAACATTCCTTTCAAGTAAGTTTTCTATCGTATTATTAGCCTATTAGGATAGCATTCCATTTAGGAAAGTCGTCTAAGGACGCAAATTCATTATCTTCTTAGGATAGTATTCCGTTCAAGAAAGTTGTCTAAAGACGCATTTTATCAGCATATTAGAATAACATTCCTTTTAAGAAAGTTGTCTGAGGATGTAAATTCATTATCTTGTTAGGATAGCATTCCTTTCAAGAGAGTCATCTGATGAAGCATTTTATCAGCCTATTAGGATAACATTCCTTTTAGGAATTCGTCTGAGGACTCAAATCTTGTTAGGATAGCATTCCTTTCAGGTAAGACATCTATCACATTACATTTTATCATCCTGTTAAGATAGTGTCCCTTTCGGGTAAGCCGTCTATCGCATTCTCTCTTACCAACCTACAAGGATGGAATTTCCTAGTAGGTAAAAATGTCCGAGGACGTAAAATCATCTCATGAGAACACAACCTCATGAAAGACCTATTAGGATCGCATTTCTTATCAAGTAAGACTCTGAGAAGTCATTTTCAAAGGCGTAACCTCACAACAGCTTTATCAAGACAAATCTCTTTAGAGAAAATTCGGTAAGGACAACACTCATTGTCACGACCCGAAACCCACCCTGTGCGGATCTCGCATCGCGACCCGCCACCCTCAGACCCGGGGGCCATTGGGCGGAACGGTCCTGTGAGCAGCGGTGTCGAACGGCGATGCAACTCGTGTTTTGCGGAAGCGTGAAAAACTTTTTCTTTTCTTTTCTTATTTTTAAATTATGCACATCCGTCCGGTACTGCCACTCTTTACATAGCATACATGGTTACACATTCAGAGTATAACTAAAAGTTTAAGACTTGATAAATATAATACATGATCAGTTGCCCTGAGGGCTTAATACATATTGTCGTATTGTATCTTAAACATAAGTGCTAATAAACTCTACATAACTCCAAAAGGAACCATCTAATTATATCTCCATAAGCCGGCAGATTCACCGTCTTCAAAACTCGACTGCTGTCAGTCACTTGAAAGGGGGATCCGAACAAAGTCCGGATAAGCTAATCTAAGCTTGTGAGCAATTCCAACATTCATCATGGGGTTTTCAATCAACAGTGGTTTTAGCTCATAAAGGTTTATAAATCAATCACTGTCAATTGTTCGTATCTTTTGAACACAGAATATATGCATTCATAAAACTCATAGCTTTGAAACATGTAAAGTATTCAAGCTAACATATGCTTTTTCATATAAAACTTGTAACTTTGAATACAAATATATGCATTCCATAAAACTCATAGCTTTGAAACATGTAAAGTGTTCAAGCTAACATATGCTTTTTCATATAAAACTTGTAACTTTGAATACAAATATATGCATTCCATAAAACTCATAGCTTTGAAACATGTAAAGTGTTCAAGCTAAAAATATGTTCTTCTTTAAATAGAGTATATATAAACTCAAACATGTAAATATGAAAATGAGGGTAAAACCTGCTTCCATTTTCAAAACTTTAACTTTTTCTCACTTTAGCTCTTGGAATCTGTTTCGAACCAGACTCCCGTTTTACCCTTGTCGAGATATCTCTTTGCCTGTGGGATTAGATCCTGCTACCAGGCATTTGACAATCAATTGAATTCCGTAGAATACAAAAACTTGTCGGCTCCATAGGATAATGGAGTCCCTTGCGAACCCCAAACCCTGTTTCTTTTAAAAAGGCGACTGAGTTTATTGCAACCTAACCAAAAACTCGCGGTGCTTATGCACATCTTGTATTTAAATACATTTCATTTAAATACTTTCTCCCATGACATTCTTTAAATAAATACTTTTCAAGAGTATTCAAACACAATATATATAACTTCATAATAGAACTTTCAATACTCAGAATATACGAATTCAGAATATGTCTCAGAGATTTTGCAATTTAAAACTCAAACATGCTAAGGCAGTATTTAAAGGAAGCTGTAAATAAATCTGTTTTCTGAACAGAATGATTTAAAACAGAAAGCGTAAGAAAACTGAATTCGATATTCAAATACTTCTCATGACTTGAACTCAAAACTTTGTTGAAATCCATGGAGTTAAATCTCCACTTCGAATGCAGGGTTACTCACCTTGGTCCTTTAGGGTTAGTGCTAAAAATGCGCTTTCCCGCTTTCCTTGTAGTTCCTAAGAACAATTCATAAACATCTCATCAACTTCACATTCATTGTAATATCATCTCGATTTTCCTTAACTTATGCTTAAATCGTATTAGATCCTAAAACGGTTTCATAATTTCATATGAACTTAACTTAACTCGTACTCTTAACCTATGACACAATTTAATGTGTTAGAAATTAAATTCATTTTAATTTATACTCTTCTGGTAGCTCCATTAACTTCAATTTAAATTTATTTATTTGACATGTTTACGTGTCGTGTCTTTTCATATTTCCTTTCTCGTATTTGCCTCAGTTTAGTTCTTTGGCAATATTTCAGTTTATAGTCATCTAACAGATGCTATTCATCAAATTTTATGTCTTTTTATTTAGACATTTCTTTTGGTCGAATAGACTCTACCATTGAGTTTGGAGCGTCGAAGAAAGTCGGTTTAGGCTTTCCAAGAATTTAATTTGGACTTTTGTATGTAAAAGGGCAAATTGGTCATTCACTGTTTTACGTGTTGTATTATTCTGTACTTCGTTTCGTAATTTGGACTCCATTTTTGAGTCCGGGATGTCAAAGAAAGTCAATCTAGACCTTCCCTGGTTTTAATTTGGCCTTAGGGGTACCAGGGGTATTTTGGTCATTTTACCCTTTTACGTGTCTTTATTTTTTAGGACCCCGTCTCGTGTCGTGAACCTCACCATTGGACTCAGAAGGTCCGAGATAGTAAGAATACACTAATAACTTGTTAATTTTGGACAAGGGGTATTTTGGTCATTTACTCCTTTACATGTCTTTATTTTTCGGACCCCGTCTCGTAAAACGGACCCTACCATTAGTCTCAGAATATCCAAAATAGTAAGGATACACTATTCATATGTTTAATTTGGACTTCATTTGCTTCATATATGACCTAGGGGCAAAATAGTAATTTTGCTTTATTTATTAAATAATTAAATTAATTATTTAATTATTTTTCCAGGGGCTTAATTGCATAGATTTCTCATTATTTGGGCCACAGTATAATTTCATAAAACAGGTGGGGTCAAATTATAAATAGAGGAAATCTTGGTTTATTTAATTTTAAATAAATCAGAAAACCAATTGGTTCGGTCCAAGTATAAGTGAACCGGTCCGGTCCGATTGTAAACCAACCGGTCTAGTGGGTTTGCCACGTGTTGCTGACGTCACGATGACGTCAGCCCTAATGTCTTTTAAAGTTTAAACAAAACGTTGCCGTATAATTAAACCTGACCCGTTGGATCCAGTTTGACCTTGACCCGTAACCGAGTCCGACCCTACCCGAACAGTGTCGTCTTCCCCACGAGGGTCGACACTGTTCATCCGAAACCCTAATTTTTTTTTCAGTTTGATTTCGTGCCATTTTGAGAACCTATTTTCTCTGTTTTCTTTTCCAAACGTTCCCTAGAGCTTGAAAGAATGTTTTTACATTGATTTTGAGCTTCAAATTTATCTCAGAGGCTCGGTTTAGCTCGCGATAACCAGACCTGTAATACCCACAGTTCATGCTCATTTCTTATTCATTTTACATAAGGTTGGTCTTGTTTTGATCCTTAGTTCAAGGGGTTTCATTCGCCATTCGTAAAAGTGGATTAAACACAGAGTTTAGAGGTTTGGGTTCCAAACCCGTAGCCTGCAACTCGATTTTTGGGGGTCATTTCTTGTGATTTACGATCGTGGCTCTATGTTTTTAGAACACCCTTAGGGTCTTCTTGTAGTCTCATTACACCAAACTCAATTTGGTTGCCATGGGTTCAGACCTGCTATAAGCAAGGTCCTCCCATGGCGGTTCTTCATGGGTTTACATTTTTCGAGTGTTTTTGAAGCCTAAAATCATGCTTGACATACTTATAAACATATATCTATCATCATATGTGTATAACAACTCAAAAACAGTTTATATTCATGCTTAACTTTTGGAGAGAGAAAGTGAAACGTTTTTATGGGTTCACTTTTTTGAGTCGGTTCCTTCCTTTCTTCTTGCTCTGAATCTCTTCCTTAACTTCTCAGTTTCTCTTCCTTTGATTTCTTTTGTCAGAAGCAAGCATGGTTTGCATGCTTTTAAATAGAACCAACCGACCCTTCTCTCTCCTCTCTCTCTCTCTTTCTCTCTCTCTCTCTCTCTCTACACGTCCCAGCCCCTATCCTTGACTTCTCATAAATTTCTCTTACACCTAATCAATTTAACTTTCCAATTTCTCAGCTTTTCCTTCAATCTATGCTTGATATTTTGCATGTATAATATATATATATATAATATATATCACACAACACACACATGCACATGAGAACACACACACTCTCTCTTTGTCGACACACACACCCACTTGCACACTGTTTGGGCACACACTCAAAGATATTTTGTGTTTTATATGTATATTATATACACACATACATACATACTTCATCACATGTTCATATACATCACACATATTTCATGTGTGTAATTGTGTGCCATAATCTTTTAAATCTTACTTAAAAATGATTATCCTAATTAATTAATTTAAATAATTAATTAATTATTCTCTTGAATGTAAATATCTTTACACTAATTTTCCTTAATTTCGTAATGCGTGCCAAATGACCCGGTATCCCGGGTTGGGATATTACACTCATTTTACTAGTCACAAACTACGAATGGTCTGATTCACTTGAGGGTGATACGTAGGAATCTCATAAAGGAATGAGTCTCACCACGTCAAAATCACAATCAAGGTCAAAATGGTTATCTCTTTTTCTTGCATTGACATTCACTTGCTTGCAAGTTCCACCAACGAGGGGTTTTTTGTAAAAAATCTCATTTTGTAACCTTTGATTAAATAGTAAAAACTGATGATTATGCTAAGAAACCAACTTCAAGTAGGGACCCTTCCCAATAAAGTCCCAGTCCCGCTAGGACTTTCCTGCCAAAGTCCCAGTCCCATTAAGACTTCTCTTGATAGACTCCTATTCTCGTTAGGACCTTTTTGATAAAGTCCTGGTCCAAGAAGGACTCTTCTCAATTGAGTCGCACTCCCGTTAGGTTTTTCTTGATAGAGTCCTAGTCCAAGTAAGACTCTTCCCGATAGAGTTCCACTCCCATTAGGACTCTTCTAACAGAGTACCGATCCAAGTAGGACTCTTCTTGATAGAGTCCCACTCTCGTTAGGACTCTTTTGTCAGAGTCCAACTCCAAATAGGACTCTTCCTAATAGAGTCCCCTCTCCCGTTAAGACTCTCCTCACAAAGTCTTAGTCCAAGTATGAATCGTTCCGATAGAGTCCCACTCCAGTTAGGACTCTCCTCTCAAAGTCCTGATCTAAGTAGGACTTTCCTATCAAAGTCCTAGTCCAAGTAAGACTCTTCCCGATAGAGTCCCACTCTCGTTCGGACTCTCCTGCCAATCCCAGTCCAATTAAGACTCTTCCTGATAGAGTCTCACTCCCGTTAGGACTCTTCTGCCCATCGGAGGGCGTTTCGATAAGTTTGGTACCTTTTGTCAATTAAGGGCATTTTGGTAATTTTGGCATAATCCTACCCTCAGTAGGACTTCCTAGTCACTTGAGGGGCATTTTCATGATTTTTATATCATTTTACCCACATAGGGGTATTTTGATAATTTTAGCCCTTTGGTGACGAATAGGGGGCAATTTGGTCATTTTCCAAGCGTTATTTCAATCTAAAGATTCTCCATCGAATTAGGGGTGATTTGGTAATCTTAAGTGATAGTAGTCTATTTAGACTTAATTAGGACTTTCCACTTTTAGAATTTTCATAAATCTAGTTGCTTAGTAATTCCTCAAATGGAGATACATTGAACTTGGATGTTTTTATTTTAGAGTTTATTTTCCATTTAAATTCTATTTCTCTTTTATTTCATCGGCTCTTGCATATAGACACCAGTTCTATTGGTTCGTTCATTGTCATAATTATTTATTAATTCATTTAATTAGGATAATCATTCTTATTTAATTAGGTAATTATCATTTAAGATTTGATCCAAGCCCTCCGTTTTAAGGTTTCATCTTAGACCCTTGAATCAAATCTCTATATTTCTCTATAAATAGAGCCCCCAAGCCATCAATTTTAGGGACATGAAAAACATGAATGGAAGACGATTTCCATAGCCTTACGCTTTTAGTTTAATTCTAGAGTTGTCTCTATAAGAAGTCTCCCTCTCTTGAGGCCGAAGCCCTATCGATGTGACAACATCTTTTCGCGAAGCAAGCCGAAGCAACGTGATCCAACCCGAAGAACAAGCTAGAGATCTGCCCGATTAAAGTCTCCGATTCAAACTTTCCTAGCCGAAGTGCTGCCTGACTACCACAACTGAATAAAGTACGCTCTCAAACCCTTAAAAAATTTTTAGTTCCAGTTGATCTCGCCTCTTTTATCACTATTGATAAAAGAAGGTAAACCGGAGAACTATGTGAATCTAATTCCGTTTTCTGAATGGATATGTAGGAAGCCTTAGAGTCCGACTCATATTCTCTTTCTGTCTTTTCCGTTTTGTCTTATTTCTTTACATTAGATCTTTTATTATTTATCTTTTCCAGACTCACATCTCTCTTTTCAGTTTTCTCATAACAAAATATCATTGCAAGTGAATATTCGAGGCCGCTCCATTCGGATCGGACGAGGTGGGTGCCTAACACCTTCCCACTCCGTACCTTAGCCCCCGGATCTATTTTTTCTTTGATTTTTGCTTTATTTCGATGCCTTATTTTATTTGATCCATGTTAAGGGATCTTTAGAATATAATTAGGAGACAAGGCGATGTAAATTTTGATTATTTCATTCCTTTTTAGTTTTCTTTTAATTATGTTCTATTGTAACATGTTTGCTTGTTTCTTGCCCAAAAACAAGCTGACGAGTCCTCAACTTCTCTTTTATAAGAGACGTTCTGTCACGCCCCGAATTTTGCGAACCCGAGGCGTGAGTTAACGAAAATTTAAAAGAAACCAATAAATGATAATTAAGTAAACTTAATTGAATCTCCCTTATTATTTCCTCAAGTTTTTCTCAAAATTTAAAATTAAACACTTGCTATTTAACATGACTAAAATGGTCTCCCAAGGTTACTCAATTATCTCACCCGATAAATGTTCAAATTGGGTTAAGTCATATTCAAAGATAGCTCCCAAAAATAGTCTCAAAGTATTTCTAAAAATACCTTGGAATGATGGCCCAAATGGGTCTCAAACTACCCTAAGGTATAGTCCAAAAATAGTTCAAGAAGTCCACCTAAAATGGTCCAAGTATGTGGCCCAATATGGCTTAGAAAAGTGGCCAAAAGTAGCCCAATTTAGTGATCAAACATAGCCATAAATAATGACCAAACATTGTCTAAAAACTGGTCAAGTATGGCCCAAAATGGTGCCCCAATATAGCTCAAAAGGTGTCCCAAAAATGGCATGAAATGGTGGCCGGAAGGTGGGTGTTAGATGGTTGTCAAGGCAGGTGCACATGGGCTGGACAGCAGGTAGCAAGCAGGCAAAGTGCTGGGCACGCGGGGGCTGCGGTGGCTGGGCTGCTTCTCTGCATTTTTACTATAGCAACAGAGAACAGTTTTCTAGTTTTTCTACAAAATTACTGTTCTGGCTGCAACCTAATTTTTTCCTATTTCTAATTTTTTTTCCAAGTTTTTCAAGCCCACTTTTCCCCCATTTTTAGCCCATTTTTTCAAGGTTTCTAAACCCTCATTTTAGGCATTTATTTCTTCCATTTGAATGGTGTTTTACACACTCATCTAATGCTTTATTTTTAAAAAAAATTGGACATGACCTCCTTTGTTTTTCCAAGTGTTTACCCACCTAATTTTTCACATGATCCTTATATATAAATAGGTAAACAACCCACCCTCACTCGGTGGCCACAATTCATCAAATTTAAACATGCATCCCTCTTTATCAACCTTTGAATCTAGTTATCTCAACATACATGAATACTACTCATTAAATAAAAACATCATATATATATATATATATATGGCCCAAGGCCTATTGTCCATTAATTGTCCAAGTTTAAATACAAATAAATTTGGGCTTATGCCCATACACACAAAAACATACCCTAAGGGCCAAATCTTCAACATGATCAATTTCTTCCCATCTTTCAAGATTTAAACAAGTCTCAAGTACCCGGGGCCTCATCTGAAAAATGATATCCCACGAATGGGTCAGCTCAACAGCTGGTATAACATAATGCTAAGACTAGGAACAAGTTTAAGGGCGTGGCATGTGCAAATGTACATTTTAAAAGCTAAAATCCCATAATCCCCTAATGCCATGCAATGTCAATATGCATGACACACATGCAACTCTATGCCACCCATGACTCGCTTCACGGTTCTTCCCTGATGGCATGCAAGTACCAATATATGTCTAGTTTCAAGGTCCGGACCCTGTTTAGGCTTGCGAGTACCAAATGGCCAATTTTGGGTTTTTCACCACAGGATCTACACCCTCATAATGCATCGCACCACGTGCTCAACCCACACCATGTTTTCAAGGAATCATATTATGCCAAAATGCCATAATCTCATCATGCACCCCAATGTGACAATTTCTCAAACACATGGTGCCCCTTTTTAAGTTATGCATTTTATCCCACATAATTCATAACTTTGAAACTCCAAAACATCTTTCATACAACACATGCCATAACTATACATATCAACACATATTCAAACCACAATTTCACAATTCTACTAATTCACAAAGAACATAAAATTTCCATAAAGTACTAAGGCACAAATCCTTCACATGGTCCAAACCACAAGGTGTGTCAACATGCATATGGGCCAATAATGAAACAACACAATCCTATCAATAGAACACACCTTAATCATAGCAACAATTTATCAAACAACACCAAAAACACATATATCCTTAAACTACCAACTCTAGGATTTTTAAAGGAACTACCTTCTAGGTGATTTCCTAAACTCAAATAAACTTCCTAAACAGTCCATCAACATGAAAAAAAAATACAAGAAAACTTAAACCTATTGCTAGCTTAGCACTACATCATACCTAGATTAGTTTTTCTCAAACTGCAGAAGCTATGATCGTTGGATGGCCAAACTATTTGGGGAAAATATAGGTCTCGATGAGAGGAACAACTTCTCAGAAGGTACCTCGGCAAAAATCCCACTCGAAAAGCATGTTTCGGAGACTTGAAGCTTGAAGAACTAGGGCTTTTCTCTCTCTCTCTCTCTCTATAAACGTGAGCTGCTGTAAATACAGAATGAAATCTGTATAAAATTGGGTTTAAGTGTTCTATTTATAGTGGAAGAGCAAAGGGCAAGGAGAAAATGACCATTTTGCCCTTAATGAGCCCGGGGACCCCGTTACTCTACAACCCGAACCCAAAACACCTTAATTTGATATTTTTTTAACCACTGTTCATAAAATTATTTTAAATGAAAATTTTCAAAAAAATAAATTTTTGCCTATGGCCGGGTTTGGCCGTTTCCACCTTGGTCACCCGGATGCCCTTTTGGTCCAATTTCTGAAACTATTTCTATTTTGGTTCAAATTCTTACAGCAGGTATATTTCAATATTCTAAGCATATTACTCTTCTATGACACACTCCAAATATGCTTCTAAACATGTCTTACGGTGAAATAATGCATGAAAATGCTTTACCGACAAAACCGTGCAAGAATAATGTCCTACCGGCAAAAACGAAAATTTTTTCCTCATTTTTCAGATCTCTACACGTTCCTTCCCACCTTAAGGGAAGGAGACAACCGGGATCCCTCAAAACCTACGAAAAGTGATTAACAAACTTTCTTTTTTTTTTCGGTGCTGGCGCCTACAAGGATATTGTGGTCATTTCTCACATTTTTAACCCTCAATACATTCTCGTAATTTTACACATCTCTTGGTCCTAAAGGACATCCTTGATGATTTCTAGCATTTGCCTACTTTTGTTGTTTGATATTTTGATAAATTCTAGAGATTTACCACTTCCTAGGGATATTTTGATAATTTTGACACTATTTTGCCCTTTGAGAAAATTTTGGTAATTTTGCCACAATTCTACCTCTAATAAAACTCTTTTGCCTTTTGAAAGGTATTTCAATAATTTTGGCAATATTTTACTCTTTGAGATTATTTTGATAATTTTGGCACACAATCCTACCCTAAGTAGATCTCTTTAGTCACTTGAAAGACATTTTTAGAATTTCTGCATCATTTTATTATTTTGAAAATAATTTGGTAATTTCGAATCTTTTCATGGATTTCATAATAAACAATTTTAAGAACAATAGCAGTAGTAAAATCTGAAAGGTTCAGAAATAATAGTGATATACCACAAAACGACAGACCAATTCCCATGTGACACGTGTATCTACAGATCAATTAGGGGGCTCGGTCATCCAAAACATGCCGAGCATTTAGAACAGACCTACAGAACTTAAAAGGCCGAACACAAGCCTACAGAGCAGAGCTACATTCTTACAGAGCCTACAGGTCCGAGCACGGACTCCAGAGCACTCTCCGTGATTCAGAGCTCGTTGTCGCCTTTAATATCTGCCAAGTAGAGAATAAGGAAATAGTCTTCTACAAGGAAACTACCACTCATGATTATCTCTATTGTTGTGATATTCAACAAGGCAATTGTTATCTCCGACGATCCAATCCCTATATTCATGGTTCCAAATCTTAATCAACTTGGGAAAGCCATTGCCTATATATTAAACCCTAAAGGTACGCTTTATTTTATGCTCATTCTTTAGCTTACATTACGGTCTTCTCGATTCAGTTTATTAACTTAAGCATCGGAGCGGCTACCGCCGGGCCAATCCGGTGGTCCTCTGATCTTTTTTTTGAGTGTTCTTCAGGTCGCGAAGGTCAAAGTCAGCCACAGCCAAAAAGTGCAGCATCAGTTTGGCATCGTCTATAGGAATCGACAACAATCTCCAAGTGCTCTACTTACTTATAAAATTATTCTCCTTCTTACCAGAGAACCATGGCACCCAATCTCCGACCAAGGAAGAACGCCCAAAACCCACAAAACCCTCAACGTCGGCCGCCTGCTGGAGGAGGAAGAAGACAGACAGCTGATCCCATGTGACGGGAGCTTGAGTCAGTCAAGCGACATAACCAGCTCATGCAAGAACAACTTTTAGCCATGTCTAGAACTTTGGCAATACTTACGCAAAATCAGGGGACAAATCCTCCAAATCCGTCGATCAACATTGCAGCTTAGGGGACACAACCCCCTATTATCACTACGAAATGAGGGCCCCATGAAGAGGTTCCCAACCCTCAGCCTGGACACCCCCAATGTGCTACTCACATCGGCAGAGATCCTCAGCCGTTTGCGGCAGCGGGCTAGGGGAACGCTAGCCTTTGCTCTAGATGTCCATTATCGGAGCACCACCAGGGCTCCAACTCCAAGGGCTTCAGGAGAAAACCCAGCACCTCTGGAGACTCAAGCTCATGCGGTTCCAGTTTTCCTAGCTCAAGAGCAACAGAACCCTCTTCCATCTAAAGGGCATGCCCATTCCGTTCATATGGGAGCCGAAGTCGTAAGGCAAAATTCTCTAGGAGTCCCGCCTAGGGACCCACGTAGAGCTGAAGAGGTGGCAGAGTCGATGGACCAAACTCAAAATCCTCCAGAGCAGGACGAGCTGGCTAAGCTACTCGGAAGGCTTGCCACACCATTCCCTCCTGCCATTATGTCAAAGAAGAGAACGAGGAACTTTGTTGTACCGAAGTTCACCCCATATGATGGGACTACTGATCCAGAGGACCATCTGTCACATTGCCAGCACACGACGGCACTATATGGGTCCTCTAACGCCTTCATGTGCCGTACCTTCATTACCAACCTGAAGGGTACCGCTTTGAAGTGGTTTCACCACCTCCCACCAAACTCAGTCACCAACTTTTATGAGCTCGGTAAGCGATTCTTGGATAGGTTCGTGACAAGCAGAAGGCTGAGGAAGGGACCTGAATTCCTGTTGAACGTCAAGCAGACCAAGGAGGAGACCCTTAGAGCTTACATCGTGCACGCTTCAATGCCGAACTAACTGAAGTTACAGATTGTAACTCGAGCTTCCTAGTAGCCGCTCTGACCTCTGGCCTTGCGTAGGGAGGTTTCAGGGATTCTCTAACAAAGAACCCCCTTGTTAACATGGCAGCTCTCATGGACCGAGCCAGGAAATACATCAATTTGGAGGAAGCAAGAGACACCTCCCAAAAGTCTAAGGAGCAGGCTCAAAAAAATGATATAAAGAAGAACGACCAGAAAAAGGACGACCAAAAGAAGGAGTCGAATGCGGCTAGGAAAAGGGACAGAAGCCCAAAAAAGAGAGGGGTGCCCAAAACCTCGCTCAATGCTGCCCCTAGGGGATTCGCCAACTTCACTCCATTGAACACCTCTCCGAATCAAATACTTTGGCAGGTCCGATCTCGGGAGAACCTGAGGTGGCCGGAACCATTAAGAGGGGATCCAAACCTCCGAGATCAGACCAAGTATTGTGACTTCCATAAAGACCGTGGGCACACAACTAATACATGTCAGGCCCTCAGACATGAAATTGAGCATCTCATAAGGAGGGCCGTTTATAGGAATACATCAGACAAGACGGAAGGCAGAACCCCAGCAATGAAAGGCCTCAACAGGGGAAACCTGACTAGAGGCCTAAACAGAGATAGGAACAAGGACGGAACGAACCTCAGCAACAGAATAATGAGGTCATCTTTGTCCTCCATGCTGACACCCCGATAGCAGAAATATCTAACAAAGCACGAAAACGGTACGTTTGGGAGGCCAAAACTACTCCCATCATTCTACCAATCTCTCATATCGAGAAAAGGCTAAAACCGGTGCCTGAAATCTAGTTCACGGAGCAAGATCTTGCTCCGGTACATTGTCCTCACAGTGATGCCCTTGTCATCTCTCTCAAAATTGCCAACTTCGAGATCCGAAGAGTTCTAATGGACATTGGGAGCTCCGCAAACGTTTTATTCTACGAGCCCCTCAAACTGATGAAGCTTAATCCCAGTGAAGTCAAACCTATAGCTCTGATCATGGTAGGATTTGATGGGAATCTCAACACCCCACTAGGAAGGACTGACCTCCCCACTACAGTAGGAGAGAGAGACGGACAAAAGACCACTATGACAGAGTACATGGTTCTGAACGCCAAGTCCCCTTACAATGTCATAATTGGGATACCATGGTTGCATCAGATGGGAGCAATCACTTCAACCCTCCACTAGTGCCTAAAGTATGTCCACAATCAAGCTGTCTATTTTATCAGAGGGTGCCAACCTACTTCCAGGGAGTGTCATGCTCTTGCTCTCAAAGAGAAGGACTCCCAAATAGATTACAGCATGTCTGTGAGTGCATGGGCCCAATCCATTCCGACCTTCACGAGGCAGAAGACTGCCCTTCCAGAATCGATGAGCCACTAAGTCCTAGAGGAAGGGACAGCAGGGCCAAGCCCATTGGGGCAGCCATCAAAGTACTGGTCAGCTCGGAATCGCTAGGACGTTATCTGCAGATAGGTCCAGACCTGACATCTGCCGAGCAGGATAAAATAATCAGGTTCTTGAAAATCAACCTCTCTGTGTTTGCTTGGGAAACAAAGGATATGGAGGGAATAGACCCAGGACTTATTACCCACAAACTGATGGTAGATCCAGACCACCCACCAGTGAGACAAAAAAGGAGGCCACTTGCTCTAGAGCAGCATCGGGTCATCAATGAAGAGGTCCAAAGGCTGTTTGAGGCCAAGATGATACGAGAGGTATTCTACCCTGACTGGTTAGCCAATACCGTTCTGGTCAAGAAGAAAAATGGCAAGTGGAGAGTCTGCGTCGACTACACAGACCTCAACAAAGCCTGTCCCAAGGATAGCTTCCCTCTGCCGAGAATAGATCAGCTAGTCGATGCTACTACAGGGCATGAGCTCATAAGCTTCATAGATGCCTATTCAGGATATAACCAAATCCAAATGTACACCCCAGATCAGGAGAAAATAGCGTTCATAACCGAACGAGGTCTCTATTGCTACAGAGTGATGTCGTTCAGTCTAAAGAATGCTTGAGGCCACATATCAACGTCCCGTCAATAAGATGTTCAACCCTCTGCTAGGTAGTACGATGGAAGTCTACATTGACGACATGCTAGTCAAAAGCTTACAAAAGGGCAACCACCTCCAGCACTTAGCTCAGACGTTTGACATCTTGAAGCAGCATAAGATGAAACCGAATCCCTCAAAATGTACGTTCGGAGTGACAAAGGGAAAATTCCTGGGGTATATTGTTTCATAGAGGGGCATTGAAGCAGACCTCATTTAGATCAGGGCTCTAACTGAGCTGGAGTCACCAAAAACCAAGAAGGACATTCAGGCTCTGAATGACAGAGTTGCAGCTCTAAGCAGATTTATTTCCAAATCTACTGACCGTTGTCTACCATTCTTCAAAGCCGTAAAGGGCAACAGAGCTCTACAGTGGACAAAAGTGTGTGAAAAGGCCTTCCAAGAGTTGAAGGAATATCTAGCTTCGCCTGAACTCCTATCAAAACCAATCCACGGAGAAAAATTGCTTCTCTACCATGTAGTCTCTGAAAACGCTGTCAGTTCAGTACTAGTTAAGCAGCATAGGGGAATCCAGAAGCCTATATTTTATGTCAGCAAAGCATTATTAGACATAGAAAAGAAGTATCCTGAAATCGAAAAGCTGGCTCTTGCACTAATAATCCCGGCACGAAAGCTCAGACCCTACTTTCGAGCCCATCCTATCGAGATCCCCACTGCTTACCCCCTGAAGTCCGTACTAAGAAAGCCTGAAGTATCATAGCGACTGGTCAAATGGTTAGTAGAACTGGGGTAATTCGACATATCATATGTCCCTCGAATCTCTGTCAAAGGTCAAGCCTTGGCCGATTTTGTTGTCGAATTCACCCCAACATTATAGGACAAGACCCGACTCTTTGAAAACTCGGAGACATGGCAGCTCTATACCGATGGATTTTCTACTAACCATGGTTCTGCTGTGGGCCTGGTATTACGATCTCCTGATGGGCTCGTAGTAGAGAAGGTAATTAGCCTGGGGTTCAGAGCCTCCAACAATAAAGCAGAATACGAAGCCCTTGTCTTGGGAATGAAACTAGCTTTGGAATGCGAAGCTCAGAACCTCGACGTCTTCTCTGATTCCCAACTGGTGGTAAGCCAAGTTCTGAGAGAATTTGCCACTAAAGATGACCAGATGCTTCGGTATTCAGAACTTTTCAACTCATTAAAACAATCCTTCCAAACATTCTCCATCCAGAAAATAGAAATAGGCCAGAACTGTAGAGTTGATGCTTTCGTAAACATGGCATCTCACCTAGATTCAGCGGGTGATTCTATGATAAAAATCTCCCATAAGCTAAAACAAAGCATTGAGGAGGTCCAAGTCACCCAAGTTACTGAACAGCCTCAAAATTGGATGACCTCCATCTTCTAGTACTTAGAAGGAAGACTCTTCCCTGAGGACAAGAACAAAGCCAGACGAATCCAAGTTAAGGCAGCTCGGTATCTGATCCTAAATGGCAAGCTTTACAGAAGGTCATATTCTCAACCTCTGCTGAGGTGTCCTGCTCCAGAAGAATCTCAATATGTCCTGGCGAAAATACACGAAGGAATCTGCGAAAATCATAACGGAGGCAGAACCATAGCCTACTGAGCTCTAACACAAGGCTACTACTGGCCTGGTATGTTGAAGCAGGCTAAGGAGTACGTCTGAAAGTGTGACAAATGCCAAAGGTTTGCTCCCTACCAACACTATCCCCACCACGAGCTCATTCCTATTGCTAGCCCATGGCCTTTTGTTCAGTGAGGAATGGATATCATAGGCCCATTATCTAAGGCCACGCCGAACAAGAAATATCTTCTAGTGGCCATTGACTACTTCTCCAAATGGGCAGAAGCAGAGCTTCTAACACACATTACTAAGAAGGAATTCAAGAGCTTCGTTTGGAAAAGCATCGTTTGCAAGTTCGGCATATCGCGTGTAATCATCTTAGACAATGGTACACAATTTGCTGGCAAAGTCTTCAAGAAATTCTGCCAAGATTTGTGCATCAGTCAGCATTCCTCCTCTCCTGGTCATCCCCAAGCTAATGGGCAAGCAGAAGTCACCAATCAGACAATCCTTGATGCCCTTAAGAAAAGGTTGGAACAAGCCAAGGGAAGATGGGTCGAAGAACTCCCTAGTATGTTCTGGTCTTACAGAACAACTAGAAGAACTCCAACCTCCGAAACTTCCTTTTCACTTGCTTATGGAACCAAGGCAATTATTCCAGTAGAGATCGGTATGCCAACCTTGAGGACTGAAGCTTTCGACTAGGAGTCCAATCATCAGCAACTGGTAGAAAATTTAGATTTACTTGAGGAAAAGAGGGATCAAGCCAGGATTAGGATGAAAGCGTACCAACAAAGAATGACTAACAACTCTAAATTGGGGCTCAAACCTGCCAGCTTTCAAGTTGGAGACCTCGTTCTAAGAAGGGTTTTTCCAAACACCAAGGATCCCACAATGGGAAAGTTATCACCCAATTGGGAAGGCCCCTACAGAGTAACAAAAATTGTTAGGCCTACCACTTATTGGCTAGAAGGCATTAATGGGAAACCTATTCCCAGACCTTGGAATATAGAACATTTGCAGAAGTATTATCAATAAAGAAATTTTTTCTTTGAAAGACCCTTTGAAGTATTCCCAACAAATGCATAGACTCCTAGTCTGGTCCATCAAATGTACAGACCTAATGGTCTGGTCCACCAAATGTACAGACCTCATGGTCTGGTCCATCAAATGTACAGACCTGATGGTCTGGTCCAACAAATGTACAGACCTCATGGTCTGGTCCATCAAATGTACAGACCTCATGGACTGGTCCGTCAAATGTACAGACCTCATGGTCTGGTCCACCAAATGTACAGACCTCATGGTCTGGTCCATCAAATATACAGACCTTCGGATCTGGTCCAAAGCAAAGAGTCTGATTTGCTCAATTGATTCCCAGATATTCTCAGTCCAATTATTTGCACAAGTCTCTAGGCTCGACAAGCATTGTTATTACTACATTTACTCAAATTATTGCAGGTTACTTTATTCGAAAGACTATTCTACAAAGCTGATCTGAATAGAGTATGAAAACCTTGAACTTTGTCAAGAACAAACTCATGCACTACCATGCAACCGTAACTTAATATATCGCCAAGACGATTTAGCTCGCAGAATTCGCAAAGTAATTCAGTTTGGAGAAGGCGCAGATACTATGAAAATCTATCTATGCAAATGGAGCCATTGACAGAAAGCAGTTGGCAACAGTGCTTAGAAAAATGTGCTAGCTCGGGAGGAACACAGTTTATTGAAAAGGAAAGGAACTCAGTTTTTTTGATAATCCATGAAAAAGTTACATCAGAACGAATAAATCAACAGAGAGACAAACTATGATTCTAAAGCTATAATAATTTTGGACAAGTCGTATTTCGGTTTTATGCCATCATGGCCTTCCTCCTCTAGCTCCTCTAAAGTCAAGGGTCCAAGGTCCCAAGACACCATTACCGCCGCCACTGGCTCCCATTTGAAAAGAAGGAACCCTGAACCCCAATCTGCATCATCGCCTGCCCTGGCACCAATGCAGAAGGATGACTCCGGGTCTCACGACACCTTCATTCTCCGCCTTCATTCTCCTCAAATTCAGCATGACACCTTGGCTGGCTTGTGCAAAGGGTCTCTGCCAAGGGAAGAAGGGGAGGAGGCATCTCCTTATCATCTTCATCATCAACGCTCCAAGCCTCGGTTGAATCAAGGAGGGCCCGCCTCCATGAGGGGAAATCCCTATCAAATGCTAAGATGGACGAAGAGATCTTCGTCTCCTTTAGTCTTTCCATAGGAACCAAGGTAAAGGGGTGGGCTATCCTTAGCCATAGTTTGATCACACCCAACTCAGACTGAGGATCGTCAATCACCTCCAGATGAGAGTAACTTCTATAGCAATTCAATTCCCCATGATAGGAAAACATCATGAAAACAGACAATAAGAAGAATGGGCGTGAAAGCTCCCCCTCTCTCCCCTATATATAGATCCTTGAAGACAAAAAGTCATCCATCCAAACTGTCGCAATGGTTTGGGAAAAGAGTGGCCTCGAAAGCCCCAAACGAATGGTGCGTAATAAATGATATGATGAACCGTCATCTTATAAGATAAAAAGACGGAACGCTTAATCTTCTTGAGCCTATAACCTAAGTTACGTACTAAAGCTCTAACTAAAGCTTGGGGGAGAGTAGCTGATATACCACAAAACGACAGACCAATCCCCATGTGACACGTGTGTCTACAGATCAATTAGGGGCTCGGTCATCCAAAGCATGCCGAGCATTCAGAACAGACCTAAAGAACTTAAAAGGCCAAACACACGCCTACAGAACAGAGCTACATTCTTACAGAGCCTACAGGTCCGAGCACGGACCTCCAGAGCACTCTCCGTGATTCAGAGCTCGTTGCCGCCTTTAATATCTGTCGAGCAGAGAATAAGGAAACAGTTTTCTACAAGGAAACTGTCACGCATGATTATCTCTATTGTTGCTATATTCAACAAGGCAATTGCTATCTCCAACGATCCAATCCTTATATTCATGGCTCCAAATTCTATTTAACTTGGAAAAGTCATTGCCTATATATTAAACCCTAGAGGTACGCTTTATTTTATGCTTATTCTTTGACTTACATTACGGTCTTCTCGATTCAGTTTATTAACTTAAGCATCGGAGCGGCTACCGCCGGAGCCAATCCGGTGGTCCTCTGATCTTCTTTTTGAGTGTTCTTCAGATCGCAGAAAATCAAAGTCAGCCATAGCCAAAAAGTACAGCATCAAATAGGAGTAGCAAAATCTGCTGCTTTTTCAAAAATCATTTCACTGGAACTGCTACTCATTTCACAATTCAATAATATATCCCATCATTTTTCAAAGGCATAATTCACATTTCAGTAGCGGCTAAATCATTTTTCATTTCTTATCCAAGTCATGCCCATCTTAACGACCACACACAACAGGAAAAACCGTATCAACCCCAATTCTAAACAGGATATCAAATTAATGACTTGAGTCACATGCAGTGATGCAGATGAGATCTATGGCTTACTGAGGATCTACTAAGGCATCGATAGTGTAGTATTAAAAAATGTCGTCCACTAACATTTACATGACCATATTTACCAAATTACAGATAAAACGTAGTTATCCATGAATATAAAACATGGATCAAAACTGACTTAAAGCTGTATAATAAATTCTATTTGCTCAACACATATATTTATAAAAGCATTTAGATTAATCAAAACATTTGTATAATAAATTCTATTTGCTCAACACATATATTTATAAAAGCATTTAGATTAATGAAAACATTTGTATATAAAAGAGCATCAATTCAAAAAATTCTTTGACTAAAGAATGATAAGAGTTCAACTCTTAAGTTTATTCCTTTACGGTATCATACAGATCAACACCCAAATATACCATGTATGGATTATAGACAGGCAAACAAACCAGCAAACAAATAGACGAGTAGGAAGCGCAAATAAATTACAATCCAAGCAACTGATGCACCCATACTCACATCTAAAAATAAAAAGAACAGAGAGTAATTAAACATCAAAGCTTGAAGCAGGAAGAACTATCCAACTATGAATATGATCATCTGCTAGCTAGGAACTGGTTGCACTTCATGTTCATGTCTGACTGCCCTGTAATCTGACAAACTGTCTAAGAGATGATGTGATGCTTTCTCGAAATTGACAAAACCCATGAACCAGAAGTCGTGGCCATCGATGGTGACAATTTGAATGTACTTCTCTGATGGATTCTCTCTCATGATCACCGGGTTCACAGTCCCTATATTTGCTAATGGTATCATAACCTGTTTCAATGCGAGCGTTAGTCAAAACCTGACACAAACAATGTAACTTGATCAAATCTTTGTTTACTCTCCATGGTCAAACAAAGCTCAAACATCTGAGTAATCATAGTTCCAGATCGTTTTGATTGCTGAAAAGATCAAGACAGAAGGAAAAAAATGGAATCTTAACACACATTTTGAATAGGCATTATTGTTCGAACTTTTATAATGCTCGTTCAAGCAAATCCTCTGCGATCAAATCCAAATCTAATGGTAAAGATAATTTAAATCGACTGGTAATTGATGTAATCTAGTGCGTTTATTTACCTTGTAGTAGCTCCAAGCCTCCTGCCCAGATGGAGCAGTAAAGGATAAAGGGCAATCACTGCAGAAAGCCACACGAGCTGTTGACAAATAGAGAGTTCCGGCAACAGGGCCGGTCACCGTGGAAAGGTAGCAGGCAAACGTCTTCTTGAGCTTCTCGTTCGGTTCTATTGCAAAAATCTGCTTGTAAAGAGACTCAAATCCACCCTCTGTTATTGCTTTGGCCGTCAGATTAACCTTACCCCATGCAGCTGCTGACACCGATGGCCCTGTTCTCACTGCAATTATATACATACATGCAAATATTTGCATGATTAAAATTCATTTCCTATATGTACTGATAGATGTAGTGTTTGAAATTCTTTGTATATGGAATATAGTCCATCACAAATGGAAAATAGTGAAGGAATGTGATCAACTTACGGTTGTGCCAGATGTTGCGGGCTATGGTCTCGGCCTTCCTGTTCCAGGAATTGAAGGTGTGAATGACAGGTTCAAAAAGGTTGTTGCAGGGCTTATCCACAGGAGAATACTGGACGTATGGCAGGTGGTGGAAGCACTGCTGGTGGTCGGCTGCTCTCCACAAGGCTGCCTTCTGGTTGTCAGGGTGGATGGTTGGGACAGCTGGTGCGCCCATGATGTGGGTCCCCCTTTTCTTGGAATCCTCATCCGACGGTGGGAATGATGCTGCTGCTTCTTCTGTCCTCGTGGCAGAACAGCAAGAAGAGGGTTCATGAGATTCTGATTCTTTAGCTTTGGGAGATGGTTGTGTTTCTTCAGGTGGGCTTGCCATAGTCGATAGAAAGGGCTGGAAAGTGAGAGAGTAAATGGGTTTCTCTTGAGAGTTGAGATTTACTAATTGATAGCTTTAGAAAAAGATAGGTTGAGTGTTTTATATACAGAGGAGGCCTATGATATTCTAGATTGACATGATGTATACGACTTAGCCGTTAACTTTTCTTTCCTTGGCGACGAAGCATATGTTGGAAAGTGAATGGTGATCGATGAGATCAGAAAGCAATATTAGCTGCATGCATCCTTTATCCAGAAGGGGCATTTCATTTTTTTTTTTTATTTTGTTGACCGGTTGACAGTTGTTACCTAAAGGAAAAAACCCAGAAGTTTCCAGGTACGGCTCTGTGCTCCGTGAACCCCACTTCTCCACATGGGCCTTTGTTTTGTCCAATCTTATGCGATCTATGCTTCGGATAAAGGCAGTAATTGTTCATTTTATGAGAATTATACATACGAGCATCCGCCATCATTAATATAAAAGCGGGGGATATATTTTGTCCATTTTTTTAAAATTTATTTATATCATAGTTCTAGATTCTCAATGGCACAATCTGAGCAATTATTAATTAAATTTCGAAAGGTCAAATAGTAAAGGTGAAAAATGACACGACTTATCTAATTTAGCAAATTATAGGATTAGATCGAATAAAGATTACAAATCTTTGTTTTTCTTCCTTTTTTTTTGAGAACTTAGAACTCTATTCTTCTTTCTTCTTCTCTTTCTTTATTTTTTAATTTTTAATTAAAAAGGAATAAATAATGTTAAAAAAATATTTTATATCTCATTATATTCAATCTCATCTCTCGTAATAAATGAGTTTTATTCGTGAGTTTCATAGACATCTTGAGTAAATTACAATATAGGCTAAATAGAATGTTTGACTAGACGTCTTGAGTTGGTGTTACAGGTAGGATTACTTTTGACCATTATGAAATGGTGGTCTTCAATTCTTCAGAAGAATATGAATGACATTGGTGTAGAACACTGGCATAAGGGCTTTGTTTTAAGAGGTGTCTTAGGGGCATAAAAATTAAACTGCGGTGAAAAGGGGGAAGCGATAGAAGAATTTTAGGTCCCTGCGGAGGAACCAAACCCAGCTTTGCATAAGGGAGGGCAAAAGATTGATTTTTCTTCCTGGTTTTTTTTTTTTTTGGGGGGGGGGGGGGAGGGTGTTCGGTTAATAGGTCAAGACAATGAGGTTGCCGATTCACCGAATAAATGTGTAGCGCCACGCTTTGGTACGCTGCCGCGACACGTGAGTTGCAGGTGGACTTATAGTTACGTTTGAGTCCTGTCCGTATCTTAAATTGGGACTGCCCAGTTGCGAGTGATAAAGGCGTGAAGAAACCGACCTTCTTTTTTTGTGTTGTGACTGCCCAATTTCACACCCTGAAGCTGCAAAGAGAGACGTATATGAAGCGCCACAATCGATTGAATTGAACTCTAGTATTGTCTGATAACGATCATCACAAGTCTTAACTAGTATGAGTTACCACCATGTTCATCAAGACCCCTACCCTCCACTTGGTATGCGATTCAATCTTTTCAAGATCACAGATGTGTATTACTTTTTGTGATTATGTAAACGCTTTTTTATTTTATTTTTTATGTCAGGGTATGCACCACCTGCACCAGGAGGATACCCGTCTGCAGTCCCACCAACACGATATGAAGGGTACCCTCCGCCACCGCCACGTCCTGGTCCACCAGGGTATCAAGGTTACTTCAATGAGGCTGAGGGGTATCCTCCACCTCCACCCCAACACGTACAGCACCAGCACTATGAGTACCAATATGATTCTGGCTGTTCTTCCTTCCTCAGAGGCTGGTATGTCTGTCGTCTCTTTTTCCCGCACTTTCGGCCTTTAGTTGTCTTTTGAATAGTCATGTTGTGATCTGTTCTATTTTTGTGTAGTTGCTTTCCAGTTGGATATTATTTGAACATAATCAATTTATTCATCTGCGTATTTTTCGGAAATTAGATCATGAATTTATCAATGTTTTGATTTGGGTGTTCTCTATTTGGGATTTGTAAGATCATGAATAACATACGGCTTTCAGGTTACTTAGTCCCTTGTGGCTTCATCTTTTGCTCTTAGTCTAAGAATAATGGAATACAGGATGTGTTAGAATGTCATCATGCAGTGGGGGACAGATTGGGGTGGGTTTTGTTGCCAACTGCTTGAAATATTAATTCACACTCAAAGCTTATTTTTTCTTTGGTTTGATTCTTGACTCCTGACTATAAAATTGGAAGAATTGTTATTTAATTTTGGAGTTGGGATGGCTGTGATTGGTTTTCTGTGATGAGCTATTTTGAAAAATTAGATCCATTATTTCTGTCTCTGGGTAACAAGAGACTGATCAATCTACCATAATGTAAAAATTCTTTTGGCTTGGAATCTATCAAATTTTTGGAAACTTGTTTTTACTATTTGTTTCAAAAATCAAATGCACAATTCCCACAGATCATATGAAAGGACTTGTAGAATTCTCAAAATTAGTATCTATAGGCTCTATATATTAATCTTTATTTTCTTTTCTGTGAATGTAATGATAGTTCCATTTTTAATGATTATGAAAAGATCAAAGTTCTTTTGCTCAAGAGTCTTAGAATAAGGTAGTGGAGCTTAATTCATTGTTCTCTGGATTATCTGCTGATCACGGAGACAACTTTGCTAAGGTTGGTCCATATTTTATTGAAGTTATTATTCAGATTGAGTCATACCATATTGTTTCTGGTTTCACATTTTGACAAGCTATGAAAATTCTCAGTCACTTGTTCTGTTATATGTAGTACCCGCTTTATGCCATTATTTGCTGAATGTTCACGGATGATGGGTCCATGAAAGGAAAGGTTTTTCTTTATCTATATCTTTCTTTTTCCCATGTGGTGTGTCATTTTCTCTATTTATTTATTTGTTTATTTTTGATAGAGAAAGGATGGATTATCATACTTTATTAATATTAATTTAAATACCACATCATAAGCTAGGGTAATGTATAATTAATTGGTATTTTTTTTAATTGAAAAACTTAGTTATCAGTCAGTGGCTAGCACTATCACCTGCATTGCCGACAGCATCAAATCATCATCAACCATCAGCACCACTGTCATGACTCATGACACTTGGTTTTTCGCTTCATGACACCATAAAATTTAAAGAAATGGATTAATCTGCTGCCCCTGCGATATATAACTAGGACTATTTTGGTGTGAGTTGGAAGCACGTCGTTAACACTCTAAAAATAAATTAATTTTATTTCCTAACATAGTAGCTAGACGAGTAAGAGTTGAACCCACAGAGAGTATTCATAATTAATTTTCTATTTATTCTGATCGATTTCAAACTGAAATTCAATTAATAACAAAATAATAAATAGGGGATTTGAATTTTGATCAAACTAATTATGATTGAAAATTAAATTATAAAAGAAATCAATGAATTAAAACTTCAGTTCTTCGGTTCAATCTCACCGTCACAGTTAATGGAACAATTAATTAATTATAACATTATTCTACCCTTCAATGAATCTAATAATTCTAGGTAACAACAAGCTCTGCTATCCCGAAATTTTTCTTAATTCCTCACTAATGAAACAAGCTCTCAATTAAATTCTAACCATTAGACAATTTAGAATAATCTCTCTAAATTTAATATAATGGCAGCATTAATATCAAGAAAATTAGATTATTCTAAGCAACAATCACACAAGTTCGGACTGTTTAACTTAGGTCATGATAATCATAGCAATAAACAAAAGCTTGTCCACAATCATCTATCACTATTTGCTACAATTGATTAGGAACCATATCAATTACGTAATATATTTTCTGAATCTAGTAATTGATAATAATCTGATCAATTTAACAGACCTTTATTAAATCAATCAAACCAAATATCAATAAACAATTAAAACAGATTATTATAAACAAAATTTATAAAAATGAAAAATAACGTTACTGAATTGATTCAATCATTAAATTGTAATGAAAGTTTGAAATCTCCTAAAATTAAATTAAAAAATCTAGCTTAACATTTTTGAATCAGAAAATCTTAAATTAATGAGTGTCTCCGCCTCTGCCGCACGAACTGCTCTGTGCGCCGCTTCTATTCTCTCTCTTTATTCCACTCGGCTTTGCGCCCTAACTCATTCAACACTTGGGCCCATCTTAATTGCTTCTTTGATGTTTTATTCCAGCCGCACTCCTCTCCACGCAAGCCTCTATTTCTTCTTTTTATTTCTTTTCCCCCCCTGGCCCCATAGCAGCGCCTCCCTCTATCTCTTGGTTCAGCGCCCACGCAAGCCCTGGGCTTGTCCTTCTACTTTTGACTTTTCTTCCTTATTTTAATCTTTTCCTTTTTAACTTGTCAGTCCTCTTTTCTCTCTTTTATTATTTTTTTACTTTTTTTTCTCTTTGACTTTTCTTCAGTCTTTTTCTATTTTCAGCCGTGCAGTCCACCTTGACTTTTCTTCTTCCTTTTTCTATTTTCTTCAATCAACCTGCACTTTGACTAGACCGAAACTTGTGAACTATTTTTCTATCCGAAAACGACTGAATCTTAATTCAGGCTCTTCATAAAAGTTGTATCCCTTGAGGAGTAGATAAATTTGGAATTTTGAAACACCTGATTTGGGCTTCAGAAACTCAAGTTATGACCCATTAAAGTTTGCTGGTCGGTCAGGAATCTAACTGCTAGGATCAGTTTTTCAGGCCTGACTTTAAAACAATGTTTGGAGGCCCAAACGAACTCGGAATTTTTGCAAACCAGACGTTTCTGAAAAGCTCAAGACTTCCTCTAAAAACTTCATGAAGACCACTTCCTCATTTTGAAACTCTAACACCATCCAAATATCAAGTGAAGCTCCATAGTTCGAAATGTCTAAAAGCTGAAAATTACACATTATACTCCAAATCTATTCTTTTACCTTCAATGCTTTCCTAATTTAACAAATAAATTAATCAGCTCAATTAAATAAAAAAAATTTCATAAAACTAAATATAAAAGAATTAAAAATATTAAATATTATGCTCTCATCAAATTTCCACACTTAGTTTTTACACGTCCTCGTGTAAACAAAAACTGAAAACAAAACAAAAAAGTTCACTTGAATTCATCCAACCAAACTTTCAAAGGTCTTAAGTTCAATAACTCATCCATGAAAATTAATGCAAAGACTAGCAGGAATTTTGTTAATACTTCATCAATCACTTTGCAACTACAACCTTGTCATTTTTCACAAAATAATTTCAAAATTCAAGTGCATGCATACAAGTACCTTCCCTATAATCAATATGAATACACAACTAAGTCCATATGGGAGAACAACTATGCATACCATTTCAAGACTCGAAACATAGCTCTTCCACTATTACTTTTCACACAATTACTTTTTTTTTTTAGGTGAGTGCATTTTATGCTCCCTCTCACCTTTTTGCATATGCTTTTGATTGAGTGCGTTTTACGCTCCATCTCAACCCACCAATGAGTGTGTTTTACGCTCCATCTCACTTTATGCATGTGTTTATGAGTGATTGCATTTTACGCTCTATCTCAACCTACCACATAATTTACTTACTTTACTCTTTTTTTTTCATTCATTTCTCTAACATAGCTCCATAATTAGAAAACAAAATGAGCAGTTAAGAAAATTCTAAGTCTTGAAACCAATGCACATAGTTAGACACCCATACAACTTAGCTAATAAAGCATGTATCTCATACTCAAGCACTCATGCATATAAAACAAATCAGTTTTGAACAATTCAAGAGTGGATTGTGACTTGGTTATCATTATGCATCAATTAATTAAACATTAACCAAAACCCACAAGCCAGTATTAATTCTCACGCATTCATTGGTGACCTTCAAGAGCTTAGCCAAATAAAATCCAAACAAAACCATCCAATTCCGCACACAAAAATTTATTTATTTTTTTGATTTTTGATTTTTAAATTTTTAAAAAAATTTTTTTTGGGAAAAACAAAAAATAAAAATAAAATAAAAATAAAAATAATTATTCAGCAACACTAACAAAGTAAACAAAGTGTCAAATCCTCTCCCCCATATTTAAACCTTACATTGTCCCCAATGTAAGATAATTATGCAAAGGAAAAAAAAATTGACAAAAATAACAAGAAAAAGGGAAAGAAATTCAAATCTGGTTTCTTGGGTTGCCTCCCAAGCAACACATTTGTTTCACGTCGTTTGCCCGACAACTCGCTCCTCAACCTACCTCTAAATTTTTCCTTACTTGTTTGGTCAAAAACTTCCTGCACTAAATGGTTAATAACATCAACAGCAAAAACATGATTAATATCACTAGGGTACCTCATGGCCTCATAAATGTTGAATTGAATCTTTTCACCATCAAATTCCATGGTCAAGGTACTATTATACACATCAATCATTGTTCTAGCAGTTTTCAAGAATGGTCTCCCCAATAAAATATGTTCAGGATTAGGAGATGTATCATCATCCATATCGACAATATAAAAATCCACAGGAAATATTAATTCATTCACCTGCACTAACACATCCTCAATCACCCTTTCAGGGTAAGCATTAGTATGATCAGTCAACTGTATAATAACACTAGTTTTTTTCAAAGAACCTAGATTTAAAGAAGCATAAATAGATCTTGGCATGACATTAATATAAGCTCCTAAATCTAACATGGCTCTTTTAAATCTAGTATTACCTATTCTACATGGAATGGTAAACATACCTGGATCTTTACACTTAGGGGAAAGCTTTCTTTGAAGAATTGCTGACACATTCTCCCCCACAATTACCTTCTCATCATCTCTTAATTTCTGCTTGTTAGTGCATAATTGTTTCAAAAACTTTGCTTACCTTGGCACTTGCTTAATTGCATCTAGTAAAGGAATATTTACCTCTACCTTGCGAAATTTCTCTAAAATTTCTCTCTCTTTCTCCTCCTTCTTAGACCTTACACATTTATATGGAAAAGGTAGGGTTAGTCTTAAGTTGACTAGAAGGAGTAGGAATTACCTTAGATATTTCTGCCTCCTTCTTAGTCTCTTCCTCAACAACTACAGTAGTGGATTTTGGTACTTCCAATTGTTTGTCACTCCTCAATGTTATAGCACTTGCATTCTCTCTTGGATTAACAATAGTTTGAGAAGGTAACTTACCTGAGCATTGAGAACCCAAACGACCAACTGTGGTAGCAAGAAAACTTACTTGATTCTCTAGATTTTGTATGGAAGTCCTTGTCCCTTGTTGGAATTGCTGCGTATAGGTCATGAAAGTTTTAAACATATCCTCAAGAGATGTTCTAGAATTGGAAGGAGCTGCTTGTTTAGGTCGATACTACTGTTGAACCTGTTGAAAATCGGGCTGCCTATTTGGAAAAGCATTTTGCATTGGCTGCCTATTTCCTCTATAGCTCAAATTGGGATGATCTCTCCATCCTGGATTGTAAGTATTAGAGTAGGGATAATATCGGCGCTGGGGTTAACTGGGAAATTTCCCACTGCATTAGCTTGCTAAACAATTTCATCTTCTTGCAATGTTGGACACACATCTGTATTATGTCCTGACAATGAACAAATTCCACACGCTTTTGCTGCTTGCATGTTCCCTACACCCATTTGACGAACCAAAGCAATTAAATCATAAATTTGACGCTCAATGTTAAAAGTACTTACCTCATTCACCTTTTTAAGTGTATGCTCCATTTTGGTTCCATACTGCTGTAAGTTGACTGTCATGTTTGAAATCAAATTCCTAGCAACCTTTGGGGTCTTATCAACCAGTGTTCCTCCACTAGCAGCATCTATCATACTTCTATCCATTAGCAATAGCCCCTCATAAAAATATTGAATTAAATGCTGATTATCAATTTGGTGTGGTAGACAGCTCGAACATAACTTCTTGAACCTTTCCCAATACTTGTAAAGAGATTCTCCATTATATTTTATGATGCTACATATCTCTTTCCTTATATTAGCAGCCCTAGAAGTAGGAAAATATTTCTCAAAAAATAGTCTCTTCATCTCATTCCATGTCTGGATCGATCCGGAAGGAAGGTAATATAACCAATCATTTGCCAAGTCTGCTAATGAGAACGGAAAAACCCTAAGCTTTATTTGCTCCTCTGTTATTCCTTGAGGCTTCATGCTAGAACATACCACATGGAATTCCTTCAGATGCTTGTATGGATCTTCACCTGTAAGACCACGAAAGGTAGGCAAAATATGTATTAGTTCTGATTTCAATTCAAAAGCAGCAGTTAAATCAGGATACTCAATACACAATGGCAGTTGATTTAGATTAGGAACAGCTAACTCCTTCAAAGTCCTAGCAGCCCTATTATTATTAGGGGCAGCCATATCTTCCTCTTCTGAATCACTGTATGAACTGTTAGAAGGTAATTCAAATGTTATGTTCAAGCCAGGTGATGCAGCAATAGCTTTTTTAGAACTTGTAGTTGCAATTTGAGCTTGCCGAATCTCTTTTCTCAACTTTCTTGCAGTTTTCTCAATCTCTGGATCAAATCTTAATTCATCAAATTGAGAAGATCGAGTCATAAACCAAAAAGAAACAGAAAATAACTAAAAATAAGCAAAAATAAATCAGAAAATAAAAATAAAAATAAAAATAAAAAATAAATAACCAAAAACACAAATTGACCTAAAGTAACAAATTAAAAATAAGAAAACAGCTAGAATAAAATAAAAAAAATGACTGAAAACACTCTCCGGCAATGGTGCCAAATTTTGGAAGCGCGTGGTTAACACTCCAAAAATAAATTAACCTTACTTCTTAACACAATAAACATAGTAGCTAGACGAGTAAGGGTTGAACCCACAGAGAGTGTTCACAATTTATTTTCTATTTATTTTGACCAATTCTAAACTGAAATTCAATTAATAACAAAATAATAAATGGGGGGTTGGAATTTTGATCAAACTAATTACGATTGAAAACTAAATTATAATAGAAATCAATGAATTAAAACTTTAGTTATTCGGTTCAATCTCACCCTCGCAGTTAATGGAACAATCAATCAATTATAACATTATTCTCCCCTTCAATGAATCTAATAATCCTATGTAACAACAAGCTCTGCTACCCGAAATTTTCCTTAATTCCTCACTAATGAAACAAGCTCTCTGTTAGATTCTAACCATTAGACAATTTAGAACAAGCTCTCTAAATTTAATATAATGACAGCATTAATATCAAGAAAATTAGATTATTCTAAGCAACAATCACACAAGCTCGGACTGTTTAATTTAGGTCATGATAATCATAGCAATAAACAAAAGCTTGTCCACAATTATCTATCACTATTTGCCACAATTGATTAGGAACCATATCAATTAAGTAATATACTTCTTGAATCTAGCAATTGATAATAATCTGATCAATTTAACAGGCCTTAATTAAATCAATCAAACCAAATATCAATAAACAATTAAAACAGATTATCATGAACAGAATTCATAAAAGGGAGAAATAACGTTACTGAATTGATTCAACCATTAAACTGTAATGAGGGTTCAAAATTCCCTAGAACTGAATTAGAAAATCTAGCCTAACATTTTTGAATCAGAAAATCCTAAATTAATGAGTGTCTCCGCCTCTGTCGCACGAACTGCTCTGTGCGCCACTTCGGTTCTCTCTCTTTATTCCACTCGACTTTGCGCCCTAACTCATTCAGCACTTTTTTTTTTAGATAACGTGGAACCCTCCTAAGGACCTAGTCTAATGGTAACCAGGGCCTTCGACCAAAGGCTATCCCTAGAAGGTAAACCCCAGATGCGCCAAACCGTCCATTAGCCCTGCGCATCAGGTAAATCGCGAACTCACGTAACTGGGGGGAGTCGAACCCACACCAGTGGCTTTTATCGTCTCCCGAGGCTTTTACCCTTACCAAGTGCGTTACGCCCAGATGGGTAAATTTGGGCTTTTGAAACACCTGATTTGGACTTCAGAAACTCAAGTTATGACCCATTGAAGTTTGCTGGTCGAATAGGAATCCAACTGCTCGAATCAGCTTTCCAAGCCTGACTTTGAAACAATGTTTGGAGGCCGAAACGAACTCGAATTTTTGCAAACCAGACCTTTCTGAAAAGCTCAAGACTTCCTCTAAAAACTTCATGAAGACCACTTCCTCATTTTGAAACTCTAACGCCATCCAAATATCAAGTGAAGCTCTATAGATCGAAATGTCTAAAAGCTGAAAATTGCACATTATACTCCAAATCTATTCTTTTATCTTCAATGCTTTCCTAATTAAACAAATAAATATATCAGCTCAATTAAACAAAAAATATTTCATAAAACTAAATATAAAAGAATTAAAAATATTAAATATTATGCTCTTATCATGAGTTCTCTTTTCATAAATAAAGTGGATAAAGGATTCCACTTCTCTTGTTTTTTAAGGTTATTGTGGTCAATGAATAAGGACATAACACACATAAAGCTTCATATTTTTTAATATAAACATTTTAAAAAAAATTTCTTAGAAGCCTTTTTTTCTTCTTCCCCTTTTATTATTCGGAAAGTTTGTTTTCCTTTTCCACAAAAAGCGATGGAGAACATGCTTTGACTCAAATAACTCCCTCTTTCTTTTCTGTTTTCTTTTGTTTTTTCTTTCTTTTTAGAATGGTCTTGAGCGTCTGTGCATTGGACATCTCTCTCTACTATCTTTATTAGGGTGGGATTTTTTGGAATATTTTTCGACCATTTGTTTGAAATACATAAAGGCTTTACTGTCTGTTATAAACTCTCAACCAGACTGATGCAGCTGTATTTGGTCAAATCTTGTGTCACAGCTCTTTTCGCCAATTTTGGCAATCCATTCAGAATCTGTACATGTTCTTGATAGTTTGTTGCTTCTATCTCCTTTTTTTTTTTCAAAAAAATACAAAAAACAAAAATCTTTTGATGATATGAATAATTTCTCTTAAAACTATTTTAGGATACGCATGAGACCTTTATGATATGAAACAAAATATTTTTTTTTCTTTATAAGAAAGTTGTACTCCTGTACCAGGATCGATGCTCATATTAGCCATTTTCACAAACTGTGTAAATGGCTGAGTGGTGTCAACTATATGGCTCCATTTACTGCTTCGTGATCATTGTGTTTGCCACACTTAAAATTTGTATTCTCCATTTCAATAACATAATTTACAATTTTTATAAATGAATAGTAGCTGATGCGTTTGTGTCATGTTGGATGACACATCTGGAAATTAGGTTGGGCATTCATATGTCCAATGTAGAGTATTATGCGGACATGCCAATACTGTGGCTTTTGAATGTACATTCAGTATGTCTTACGAATCATTGTTGCATGATTATTATTGCAGTTTGGCTGCTCTTTGTTGTTGCTGTGTTTTGGAAGAGTGCTGCTGCTGCTTCTAGGCTGCCTGATGTGCTTAATCAAGTACATGTGGTGTTTTCTGATCTGCTATTGGGTACCAGAATCTGATTTCTTAAAAAGATTTATCTATGAAGTCCGATCTCTGTATGTTTTTTTTTTTTTTTTTTTTTTTTTTGCTTTTTTTGCTCCTGTGGTAATGACTAGAGAAATGTAAGTAGTGGGTCTAATATATTTTTACAATTTTTAGTTTCCCTTTATCTGGGTTTGGTGTAACAAATTTTATTATGCGAACTTGATCTACCACCACTGTATTCGACAGCTGTATTCTTTCCTCATCAACAGGGTACCAAACAAGGTTGTGTCTACCAAGTCACCTGGTGAGAAACTATTCAATACTTCTCCTGACTACGCTCAACCTTAAAAGTTTTTGGATATGCATGTTATCCCTTGTTTAGACCCTACAATCACATCAAGCTGCAACCTAAGACCAGACAATGTGTTTTTCTAGGCTATGCTCTCAAGACTCTGCTTCCAACAAGATTTATGTCAACATGCCTCTTCCCCTTTTCAGCTGCTGCTTCTTCCTTTAACACATATTCTATATAGAACACTGGGTTTCCCTTTCACTATCTCTATTATGGTCCTTTCCTGTCTCATCCTCCTCTCCTACTCAAACCTCTCCTCAACTGATGCTGCACTTTTTGACTCGCAACACGTGAGGGCTCCGTGACCTGTAGAACACTCAGAAGGATGATCAGAGGACCACCAGGATTGGCTCCGGCGGTAGCCGCTCCGATGCTTAAGTAAGTAAGGGAATTGAAAGACTGTATTGAAAGTCAAAGAATGAGCATAAGTCCGCAAAGCGTACCTCTAGGGTTTAATATATAAGCCGTGGTTCTCCTAATTCTGATTAGGTTTTGCCGCCACGAATATCGGGATTTGATCATCAGAGATTTGCAGTTACCTTGTGGAGCATTGAATCGTAGATGGAGATAACCATAGATAGTAGTTTCCGTGTTGAAGGCTGTTTCCTTATTCCCCGCTTAACGGCTGTTAAGGAAACCATATATGCAGTGTCGAATAAATACTGTCCAGAACAGGAGGTCTGGACGATGTACATGAGAATATCCTGAATGCTTCATCTGTACTGTATGACCGAGTTCATCGGTTCTGAATGATATATAAATAAGAATGCTCCGAAGGCTTATGGCTGCTCTGTATGATAGATATATATGAGAATACCCCGAAAGCTTATAGCTGTTCTGTATGACCGACATATATGAGCTCTGTAGGATCGAGATTTGTTAATCTGGTAGGCACACGTGTCTCAAACTGATTGGTGTGCCTGTTTATGGTATATCAGCTACTCCCCCCCCCCCCCCGAGCCCTTGTCAAAAGCTAGGGGTTTTAACTAGGGTTGAGGGCTTTGTGAAGAGTCATACGTTTTGCCTTCCTAGTTCTCAAGAAGCCGGTTTAACGCGCCATTTATTACGCAGCCTATACTCGAGAACTCATCATTACTTTCAACCGTGGTGTCGGCTCGTCTTGGAAGGCTCATATTTCGAATGCGTATATAGAGAGAGGGAAAGGTCTTTCATACCTTTCTTCTGCATTTACTTCTACAATACCAGATCGCCATTT
The DNA here is from genome assembly GCA_008638375.1 of Nyssa sinensis. Taxonomy (NCBI): domain Eukaryota; kingdom Viridiplantae; phylum Streptophyta; class Magnoliopsida; order Cornales; family Nyssaceae; genus Nyssa; species Nyssa sinensis. The sequence goes on along the minus strand of CM018044.1, from coordinate 26,918,033 downwards.
GACATATCTTGGAGTTTTGGAGGATCTCCGGTGTTCATAACCCTTTCTTGATCTCAGGTTCGACTTTTAGTCCCCTTCTTCATCCCTTCTTATCTGTTTCATCTCTTTCTCTTGTTCGCCATGTCTGGCTTAGAATCACATTCTGGTTTGGGGAGTCCTTCTGAGACTGATCCTCAAATGCAATTAGTGAATGTTGATGAAAATAGAATGGTAGTTCCTCCCTCTAGTCCGGGGGTCAGGATTGTCGATGCTTTTGATGATCCCCCGAACAGGGCTGGCGAAACCTCTGGTCGGTCTGATCGCAGAGAAGAGGGTGAGAGTGTAATTACTGAAAGTATGCTGAAGGAGTTATGGGCGAAGTTCAAACTTCCCAAAAATGTCGCTTTCAGGGTCCCAGATTCTCAAGATCGCCCGGGCGATGTTAGAGATGGAGAAATCTGTGCCTATCTGGCCTGGTTTGAACTGGGTCTTACACTCCCCTTTCCTGATATAATAAAACAATTCTTTTGTTGGTTTGATCTGTGCCCCGCAGACCTGAACCTTAACAGTTGGAGACATCTGTTGAGCTTTATCGTATTAGGGCATATGAATAATGTCAAGGTGTCCCTTGACTTGATCCGTAGCAATATGGATCTAAAACTTCAAAAGGCGGAAGGCCTTTATTACATGTCTTTTGATAGTGGGTTCAGACCCCTTACTTCTGTGCCCTCCTCCAACAAGACCTGGAAGAAATGGTACTTCTTTATTAAAGGAGGATGGGAATTCAAGAATTTCGAGGGTCAACCTTCCACATTCCCTCGAACCACTGGGCCAAGGGGTGAGGTTTAACTTTTTCGTGGCTGCGTTGACTCTGTTTTGTTTGTCAATTTGTTGAACTGATCAATTTCTGTGTTTGCTTTGCAGTTAAGAGTGCGTGGAAGAGACCAGATTTCTCTCCCGTGATTCAGAAGCAGTATAAGAAGCTTTTGAAGCCCAGCATCAGGGATCATTCTTCCATTGTCAACCCTGATACATTAATGGCTGCCAGGGGTAGTGTCGAGGAGATAGCTGATAATGTGATGGCTCAATGGGAGTCCGGACCATCATCGCCTGCGGTGGGGGAGGCTTCTTCTCCGGTGGTCCCTCCCGTTCTGAAGAAGCGGAGGCTGATTTCGTCCTCTCCCGTGCCTGCTGAGAGGGAGGAAGAGGCTCCCGTCCCTATCACGGTGGTTCCTCCAATCCCGTCTCGTCGAGCGGGTAAGGAGGCATCATCATCGGTGGCTCCTGACGTTGCTGGTCAGGGAGCCAAGAAGATTCTGAGTGAGTTCTGGGCCAAAGGCTCAGTTAGAATTAAGCCTCAGGCGTCTGGGAAGCTGCTTGCTGACTTGACCGCTCTTCAGGTTAAGGTGAGCTCGTTAGGACCATGTTTTCCTTTCCTTTAAGCGTTTCTACTGGTGTTTGAGTTGTTTCCTTTGTGTTATGCAGACCTTGCATACCCTTTCTGCTTTGGTGGAGGTTTCTCCATCTGTGGAGGAGCTCGACCAACTTAGGGCCAATCTGGACGAACTGGGACTCCAATTGGGTACTGCTCGGTCGGAGGCTCACGATTCTGCGGAGAAGTTGAAGGAGTGTCAGAACTCCTTGATAGTGATGGAGTCGGAGAAGAACCTTGCCGTTGAGCGGGCGAGGAGGTTGCAGGTGGAGATGAACGACTTGCGGTACCAGCACAGTAGGCAGCTCGACGCAGCCGTGGAGCAGGCACTGGTGGACAATGAGGAAGAGATGAGGTCGAAGCTGGAAGGAATGGCCCATCGTTTGATTACGTTTGGGTTTAATAACTTCCGCTCTCGGCTTCTTGCCAAGTTTCCTGACCTAGACGTTTCCTCCATTGTGCCGCCTGGGTCTGAACCTTCAGAGGTCAACCAGGACGAAATGGCTGATGTCCTTCCGGCCGATCCCACGGAAGTGGTTGTGCCGACTGAGGTGGTTGATACTGTACCTGCCGAACCTTCTCCTGTCGTTGATCCTGTTCCTGCTGATCAGGCTTAGGATCCATATTTTGTTATTTTTCGATGTACTTGAGACATACATTTGTTTAATGAAACAGTCTTTTGGTTAATGCTCGCCTCTTTGGTTATATTGCTCTGTAGCATTTGTGCGTATCTTTGAGTTATGTAGCTCTGTAGTGCCTTAACGTGTAGTTGATGGTAATAATTGTTGCAAGTTACCCTGCTCTGGAGTTTAGTGTATACCAGATCAGATTTTCTTCTGCAGGAAGCTGTGTTCCGACCTTCTCTACTTGCCTTAGGCCAGTAATTGGAGACTTCTGTTTTGAAGTATTTCAAAGCTGACCGTTCTGAATTCGGGGACATAACAATAAGTGGATATCTTTGCGGTTGTAGTTTGGTTGATCAGATCTTCTGTCTCCAGATCTGTTAGAAATCAAGAAACGTCATAGTTGATGGACCTTTGTTGTACACGTGGTCCTGTAAGCGTCAATGACATGGAGAAACCGTCACGTCACATACATGGGAAAGACTAAAAGCCTGTGTATTACGTGTATGGCCCTGCCTTTTGCTTCTCCCGAGAAGGTGGTTTAATACTATATTTATTGCACCTTCGCCGTTTGGGATTTCGAAGCTAGCACTTCGCTTAACCGTTGTGACGGTTCAACTGGGTGGCCTTTGGTCTTCCAGTGTCTATATATATGGAAACGAGGGCACATGGTTGTGCTCACCCTTTTTGTTCCCCGAATTACGTGTAAGAGAGGTTTTTATATGCTGCCAAAGTTCTTCCACTCGTTCGGAGATGATGGATGATTCCTTGCCTGAGTTGGGAATAATTGAACTGTGGCCAAAAGTTGACCCTCCCCTATTTTCAGTCTCCAAGGAAGGATTGAAGAAGGCACAAGTCTTCTTGTTTCCTCTGGTATCTAGTCGAGATTTCTCCGACTGGTGGTGGTCCCTCCCCGATTCAACCGAGGCCTGGAGCGTTGGTAATGAAGACGAGGGTGAGTTGCCTCCTCTTCCTCATGCCCTGTCAGAGACCCTTGCTCCATGTGGCTGGGGTGAAACAGATGGTGTGAAGAAGAAGATTGAAGGTGGGTTGCCTCCTCCCGCTTATAGCTCGGCAGTGACAACTGCTTTGAGGGAGATGAATGGGGGCCGCCTTCTCCCTTTTGTGACTTGGCAGGAACCCTTGCTTCAATTGGCTGGGGCGTTATGCCGATTACAAAGGTGGGGAACGAAAAGTCTTCTGAGGCTCAGAGCCCTTATCATCGGTTGGTCATGGGACCAGTGATAGTGATGATGAAATGGTCTGGGCACTACTTGATGCAGACTGGGGTTCAGGGTTCCTTCCTTTCAAATGGAGCCGATGAAGGCGGTTTTGAAGGTTTTGGATCTTGTGCCCCTTTATCATCCCAGGAGAAGAGCCATTATGTTGCCAAGCGTAGCTTCTATAATAGCTTCTGTAATAGCTTCTGTAGTAGCTTCTGTAATAGTTTCTGTAATAGCTTCTGTAGTAGCTTCTGTAATAGTTTCTGTAGTAGCTTCTTGGTACTGATATAAATCTTTTTGATTTATCAATAAAGTTGAATTTCTTTTTCTCAGATCTGATATTTTCTGTGAATGTGCTCTTTTGAAACTTTAAGCTCCTTCTAATGCATTTGTCGATTGTTCTGAAAATAAATCAAAAACTTAGAAAAATGCCAGAATCGAAGTGCTTCACCTTTGGTTGAAACCATGGTGCTGGTTTGTTTGACAGATAAGTCAAATAATGTAAGTGTTAGATCCGAGGTATTCCGTTCTAGGAAACTTTAGTTGACAGGTGCTCGGAACTTCTGCCTTTGGATAGACTGGATCACAGAATCCGCTAGTTGAAGATGGTCCATGCTCTGAAAGCCTGTGCATTAATAGATGGACCAGGCTCTGAAGGCCTGTGCATTGATAGATGGACCAAGTCATAAGACTTGTGCATTAATAGATGGACCAGGCTCTGGAGGCCTGTGCATTAATAGATGGACCAAGTCATAAGACTTGTGCATTAATAGATGGACCAGGCTCTGGAGGCCTGTGCATTAATAGATGGACCAAGTCATAAGACTTGTGCATTAATAGATGGACCAGGCTCTGAAGGCCTGTGCATTAATAGATGGACCAGGCTCTGAAGGCCTGTGCATTAACAGATGGACCAGGCTCTGAAGGCCTGTGCATTAATAGATGGACCAAGTCATAAGACTTGTGCATTAATAGATGGACCAAGTCATAAGACTTGTGCATTAATAGATGGACCAAGTCATAAGACTTGTGCATTAACAGATGGACCAAGTCATAAGACTTGTGCATTAATAGATGGACCAGGCTCTGAAGGCCTGTGCATTAACGGATGGACCAAGTCATAAGACTTGTGCATTAATAGATGGACCAGGCTCTGAAGGCCTGTGCATTAACAGATGGACCAGGCTCTGAAGACCTGTGCATTGTAGATGGACCAAGTCATGAGACTTGTGCATTAATCGATGGACCGAGTGAACACTCGTACATTATGGACCAGGCTCTGGTGGCCTGTGCATTAATAGATGAACAGTTTTAAGGAAGTAAAAGAAAAAATTTTCATTGATAATACTTCCGCAAGTGTTCTACGTTCCATGGCCTAGGAACAGGTTTCCCAGTCGTGTCTTCAAGCCAGTAAGTGGTAGGTCGAACGACCTTCGTCACTTTGTAGGGACCTTCCCAATTTGGTGACAACTTTCCCATGGTGGGATCCTTGGTGTTCTGAAAGACTCTTCTTAAGACGAAGTCTCCAACTTGAAAGCTGACTGTCTTGAGTCCTATCCTGGATTTATTGACCATTCTTTGTTGGTAGGCTTCCATCCTGATGCTAGCCTGATCCCTTCTCTCTTCGAGCAAATCCAAGTTCTCCATCAGCTGTTGATCATTGGATTCTTGCTCAAAGGCCTCAGTCCTCAGAGTTGGCATACCGATTTCAACCGGAATTACTGCTTCTGTCCCATAGGCTAATGAGAAGGGTGTTTCGGAGGTGGGAGTTCTTCTGGTTGTACGGTAGGCCCAAAGGACTCCTGGGAGCTCTTCTGCCCACTTCCCTTTGGCTTGTTCCAACCTTTTCTTTAACCCATCAAGGATTGTTCGGTTGGTGACCTCTGCCTGCCCATTTGCTTGTGGATGGCCTGGAGAGGCAAAGTGCTGCCTAATGTTGAGATTTTCGCAGAATGCCTTGAAGCCTTTACCAGTAAATTGTGTCTCATTATCCGAGATAATTACGCGTGGTATGCCAAATCTGCAGACAATGTTCTTCCAGGTGAAGTTTTCGACTTCCTTCTCTGTAATATGCGTTAAAGGCTCGGCTTCGGCCCATTTAGAGAAGTAGTCGATAGCCACGAGGAGGTATTTCCTGTTTGGAGGTGCTCGTGGTAACGGGCCCACAATGTCCTTTCCCCATTGAGCAAAGGGCCAAGGACTAGGAATCGGGATGAGCTCGTGCTGAGGCTGGTGTTGGTACAAGGCGAATCTCTGACATTTGTCACACTTCCGAACATATTCTTTAGCCTGTTTTAGCATGCCGGGCCAGTAGTAGCCCTGCGATAGAGCTCGGTGGGCTATAGTTCTGCCCCCATTGTGATTCCCGCAAATTCCCTCGTGAATTTCAGCCAAAACATATTGTGACTCGTCTGGAGCCAAACACTTTAACAGAGGTTGAGAGTATGACCTTCTGTAAAGTTTGTCGTTCAGGATCAGGTACCGGGCCGCTCTGATTCGGATTCTCCTGGCTTTGTTTTTATCCTCTGGGAGGAGCCCGGATCTCAGATATTGGAGGATTGGGGTCATCCAGCTCTGGGTCTGTTCATCAATTTGAGCAACTGATGCTTCCTCAATGCTGGATCCTGGTTGAAAAGAGATTTTAATGGTGGAATCTGCTTCAGACTTGAGGCGGGAGGCCATGTTAGCCAGAGCATCTGCTCTGCAGTTCTGGCTTCTCTCAATCTTCTGAATAGTGAAAGTTTGGAAGGAATGCTTTAAATGGTTCACCAGTTCGGAGTACCGAAGCATCCTGTCATCCTTAATGGCAAATTCTCCCAAAACTTGGCTTACTACCAGTTGGGAGTCAGAGAAGACATCGAGGTTCTGAGCCTCGCATTCCAGGGCAAGCTTCATCCCTAAGATTAGGGCCTCATATTCAGCTTCATTATTGGAAGCTCTAAATCCCAGGCTGACTGCTTTTTCCGATGTAAGTCCCTCGGGGGACTGTAGTACCAGTCCTACTCCTGATCCTTGATCGGTTGACGAACCATCAATATACAGCAGCCAGGTTCCTGTAGTTTCGGCGATTTGTGCTTCGTTCTGCAGCGCCGGGGTGAACTCGGCTACAAAGTCAGCTAAGGCCTGCCCTTTAATGGAGTTTCGGGGTACATATGCTATGTCAAACTCCCCTAGCTCCACAGACCACTTGACCAATCTTCCCGATACCTCGGGTTTCCTCAGTATTGACTTTAGAGGATAGGCAGTTGGAATCTCAATTGGATGGGCCTGGAAGTAAGGTCGAAGCTTCCTGGCTGATATGACCAAGGCATAGGCCAGCTTCTCTACCTCTGGGTATCTTTTCTCTGTGTCAAGTAGTGCCCTACTGACGTAGAATATAGGCCTCTGTACTCCTTTGTCCTGTCTGATTAGTGCGGAACTGACCGCGTTCTCAGAGACTGCTAGGTACAGGAGCAGCTTTTCTCCTTGTACAGGTTTTGACAGAAGCTCTGGAGAGGCTAGGTACTCCTTTAGTTCTTGGAAGGAATGCTCGCATTCTTCTGTCCATTGCAAAGCCTTGCTGCCCTTTAGAGCCTTAAAGAAAGGTAGGCAGCGATCAGTGGACTTGGATATAAATCTGCTCAATGCGGCGACTCTGCCGTTCAGTGCCTGAATCTCCTTTCTGGTTTTTGGCGACTTCAGTCCAATCAGGGCTTGGATCTGAGTGGGATCTGCTTCGATACCTCTTTGAGAGACGATGTACCCCAAGAATTTTCCCTTCGTAACTCCGAAGGTACATTTCGAGGGGTTGAGCTTCATCTTGTGCTGTCTGAGGATATCGAAGGTCTGGGCTAAGTGCTGGAGGTGGCTGCCTTTCTGGAGGCTCTTTACCAACATGTCATCGATGTATACCTCCATGGTGCTGCCAAGCAATGGGCTGAACATCTTGTTCACCAACCGTTGGTAAGTGGCTCCAGCATTCTTCAAACCGAAAGGCATCACTCTGTAGCAGTAGAGTCCTCTTTCGGTTATGAAGGCAGTCTTTTCCTGATCTGGAGGGTACATCTGGATCTGGTTGTATCCAGAGTAGGCGTCCATGAAACTCATAAGCTCATGCCCTGCAGTGGCGTCAACCAGTTGATCTATTCTCGGCAGTGGAAAGCTGTCCTTGGGGCATGCTTTGTTGAGGTCTGTATAGTCAACACAGACTCTCCACTTGCCGTTCTTCTTCTTGACGAGCACAGTGTTGGCTAGCCACTCGGGATAGAAAACTTCCCGTATCATCCTGGCGTCCAGCAGCCTCTGGACTTCTTCGTCTATAACCCGATACCGCTTGGGAGTGACCGGTCTTCTCTTCTGTCTGACTGGGGGGTGATCTGGATCTACCATCAGTTTGTGAGTTATCATATCAGGATCTATTCCCTCCATGTCCCTGGTTTCCCAAGCAAAGATAGAGAGGTTGTTTTTCAGAAACCTGACTATCTTTTCCTGCTCGGCGGGCGTAAGGTCTGGGCCGATATACAAATAACACCCCTCTGCTTCTGAACTGACCAGTATCTTGATTGGCTCGCCAACAGGCTTGGCTCGGCTATCGCGTCCCCTTGGGCTTAGGGGCTCTTCAACGCCGGATGGGCAATCTTCCTCCTCGGGAGTGTGAGTGAAAACCGGATCTGCACAGTCCCGAGTGTACTGTAATTGTTATTTTGGAGCTGTCTCCTTGAGGGCAATAGCGTGACATTCTCGTGAGGTTGGCTGACATCCTCGGACCGAGTGCACGCTTTGATTGTGGACGTACTTCAGACACTGATGAAGGGTCGAAGTGACCGCCCCTATCTGGTGTAACCAGGGTCTCCCGATGATGACGTTGTACGGAGACTTCATGTTCAACACCATGTATTCAGAGATGGTGGTCTTCTGCCCTTCACCTTCCCCAATAGTGGTAGGAAGGTCCACTCTCACCAGGGGGTACTGAGGTTGCCATCAAAAGCTGCCATTACGGCAGTGGTGGGCTTGACGCTGTCCTGGTCTATGCCCATCCGCTTAAGCGGTTCATAGAATAGAATGTTGACTGAGCTGCCAGTGTCCACTAGGACTCTTCTAGTTTCGAAGTTGGCGATTCTGAGGGTGATAACAAGGGCATCACTGTGAGGGCAGTGTACCCCTGCTAGATCTTGCTCGGTGAACTGGATCTCTGGCCCTGGCTTGAGCCTCTTTTCGACGTTGGAGACCTGCAAGATGTTTGGGGCGGTTCTGGCCTCCCGAGCATATCTTTTCCTTGCCCTGTTGGACATTCCTGTAACAGGGGAGTCAGCATGGAGGACGTAGATAACATGGTTGTTCTGCCTCTGAGGCTCGTTTCGTCCTTCCCGCTGCTCTTGCCTCTGTTCGGGCCTCTGATCTGGCCGCTGCTGAGGCTTGTCTTCTTGGGGGTTCTGCCTTCCGTCTTGTTTGACGAACTCCCGAAGACGTCCCTTCTTTATGAGCTGTTCTATCTCATATCGGAGGGTCCTGCAAGTGTTAGTAGTATGCCCATGATCTTTATGGAAATTGCAATACTTACTTTGGTCCCGCAGGTTGGGATCTCCTTTGATCGGCTCTGGCCACCTCAGGTTCTCCCGATCTCGGATCTGCCGGAGTACCTGGTTCGGAGTGGTGTTCAGAGGCGTGAAGTTGGTGAACTCCCTTGGTGCGGAGTTGTATACAGCTCTGGGAGCTGTTTTCTTCTCTGGGCTTCTGACCCTCTTTTTATTGGAGTCTTTTCTGTGATCCTCCTTCCTATGGTCCTCCCGCTTCGGATTATCCCTCTGGGTCTGATCCTTGCCCTTCTGGGTTGAACGGTTGGCTTCTTCCAGGTTGATGTATTTTTTGGCCCGATCCATCAATGCTGCCATATCGGCCGGGGGGCTCTTTGTCAAGGAATCTCTGAAGCCACCTTGGGCAAGCCCGGCAGTAAGGGCCGCAACAAGGAATTTCGGGCTGCAATCCGTGATCTCAGTGAGCTCGGTGTTGAAGCGGGCAATGTAGGCCCGGAGGGATTCCTCCCTGGTCTGCTTAACATTCAGCAGGAACTCTGGCCCCCTTCTGAGCCTCCTGCTGGTCATAAATCTATCCAAGAACTGTCTACCGAGCTCGTAAAAGCTGGGAATTGAGTTCGGAGGGAGGTTGTGGAACCACTTCAGAGCTGTTCCCTTCAAGCTGGTGATGAACGTTCGGCACATGAAAGCATCTGAGGCTCCGTGAAGGGCCATTGTATGCTGATAATGAGATAGGTGATCCCCTGGATCTCCAGATCCGTCGTAGAGAGTGAATTTGGGCACCACGAACTTTCTAGGCCTCTCTTCGGACATGATGGCGTGGGTGAACGGAGTGGCTAGCCTTCCGAGCAGCCTGGCCAGTTCGTCTTGCTCTGGAGGGTTCTGAGGTCCTCTTAAGCCGATTGTCCGGTCCATAGACTCGGCAATCTCCTCTACCCTTCGCGGGTCTCTGAGTCTGACATCTTGTGAACCCTGCCTGACAGCCTCGGCTTCGGGGTAGTAGGGTGGAGTGCGCCCTTCGGATGGAGGAGGAATCCGAACCGGTGGGACTGGCCCTGCATGATAAGGTTCCTGTGGTGCCGGGGGTGCTCCCGAAACCCTAGGAGTTGGGGCTCGAGTAGTGCTCCGGTAATGCACGTCGGGGACAAAAGCGGATGTTCCCCAGCCAGGGACTGTTGATGGCTGTGGATCTCGGCCAGCGTGAGCAATGCCTGAGGGGTGCCCAGGCTGGTTAGCGGGGGCCTGCCCACGAAGTTCTTCATTCCCCGTGGCAACCGGGGGTTACGTTCCTGCAACGAAGTTGACCGGCGGACTAGGAGAAGCCGCCGCTTGGTTCTGCGTGAGTGTTGCCAGCGTTCTAGTAATGGCTAGCAACTGCTCCTGCACCAGTTCATTGTGTCGTTTTATTGCTTCGATCTCTTGTCGCACAGGGTTGGCGCTGGTCCCCTTGTGCGTGGAGCAGGCGGCTGACGCTGAGCGTTTTGCGAACTCTGAGTATTCTGTCGGGGTCGGAGATTTGGTGCCATGGTTTTCCGGTGGGGAAAAAGATGAGTTTATGAATAAAGCACGTAGAGATTAATCGATTCCCACAGACGGCGCCAAACTGATGCTGCACTTTTTGACTCGCAACACGTGAGGGCTCCGTGACCTGTAGAACACTCAGAAGGATGATCAGAGGACCACCGGATTGGCTCCGGCGGTAGCCGCTCCGATGCTTAAGTAAGTAAGGGAATTGAAAGACTGTATTGAAAGTCAAAGAATGAGCATAAGTCCGCAAAGCGTACCTCTAGGGTTTAATATATAAGCCGTGGTTCTCCTAATTCTGATTAGGTTTTGCCACCACGAATATCGGGATTTGATCATCAGAGATTTGGAGTTACCTTGTGGAGCATTGAATCGTAGATGGAGATAACCATAGATAGTAGTTTCCGTGTTGAAGGCTGTTTCCTTATTCCCCGCTTAACGGCTGTTAAGGAAACCATATATGCAGTGTCGAATAAATACTGTCCAGAACAGGAGGTCTTTACTATTAACTTACAAGCTTACACTTACACATCTTTACTATTAACTTTAGATCGAGCATCTTCGAAATCTAAATCTAAAAGTTATATTTATTTTAAATACTCAGAGCTTACACTTGATTTATCTATAGAAAGTGAATACCTTATTGCACCAAAATTATTATAAAAGAAAGTGCTATTTGGTAAATATCTTTGTATCATTTCATTGCGGTGAAAGTTGTAGGTAGGTGCTACCCGGTGAGACAAAATGGTATATTTTGATAGGATAAGAGGGATGCGGTCTTCACATTGTAAATATTTGGTCTCTAGCTACAAAGAGGTCACAATAGTGAAAAACTCATATTTCATAAAACTATTGTGTTTGCTCTCTCTCTCTCTCTCTTATTTATTTATTGTGTATTTACAACTTTTATTTTTAATATTTCTAAAAAAATAATAATAATATTTACAATATATCCTATTCGTCCCCTTTAAGGTATATATTGGACAACACTAATGTATTATAAGATTATGAGTAGTGAATTAGAATCGAAATTATAAATTTGATTCAAAAATCACAACACGTAACATTAATTTTATTTAAATATTTTAATTTCAAATAAAACCTTCTTTTTGCTAGGTGGCTCACGAACTTCTACTTAGCTTTGTTCCCTTGTCTATAAATAATAATAATATCTGCCTAATGTCATTGGTGGGTCCTCCTTAGTTGGCTTTATCTGGGGTCACACATGTGGTGGTGTTTACCTTTGTCGCCATTTGTTTTTGTTATGCATTTAGAACGAGTTGTTTAGAAAGTTGGAGGTGCGTTCTGAATGGCATCATTTATTTCATCATAGCTTAGTTTGAGAATTGAGAGCAGCTGTAAAATAATTTTGGTTGCTTTGATTAAAAAAGATTAAAGAAGTCCTTTGGTTTACATTTCAAAGTTCCTTTAAAATATTAAGACACCTCCACCATATGATGCATAGCCGTGTAGAACCCATTTTCAAGATTATAAATAAACTAATTTCAAGCAGAATGTACACAAGCTCTTCCGAACCGAACCGAACCGAACGAGCTAATTCCAACCATATAATTAATGATGTGTTCTGTTTTGTAATTAATTATAATTTTACATGCCAAACATGGCTTATAGACATTTGATATAGGATGATTGGGACTTGAATTGACCTCCAACTTGACTCGGGATTTGTATTTGATATTTTTCTATATTTAATTTTAAATAACTGTATTTTGTTGTTATTATTGTTCTTTGTTTTATAAAATGACTAATAAATGTATTCTACAATACTTTTTAAATACACTGTTGTACTTTCAATATTTATTTCTACCATATTTTTTTTTAGTAGGTCAACAATCATTATTTGGCATAGGAATTATATCCTGTCTGAAAGTTAATAGTATGCCATTTTTACTAAGCGACGGATTCATAAATTTTAGTTTAAAAGGAGGTGAGCAAATTGGAAGTATTAAAATTTAAAAGAATTCTTATATATATATATATATATATATATATAAATTGGGAGGCCAATTTTTATTTCGTTACAAAATTCCACCAAATTAATGGCAATAAAAATATAATATTCAAAATTTTGACAGTGAAATTGTAGGTATTCAAACTTACAAGGACTTATATGAATAAATAAAAGAATTTAGGGGCCAACTCTTATTTTATTAAAAACATTATGAGTAAAATTATAATACCCAAATATTTTATTTGGGTGGGTGCATGCCCCCTCTGCTCACTTCTGCATCAGACTTTTACGAATAGCTTGTAATGCTGTGTCTTTTTTAAAATTGGGATTATAATGTTGCTGTCCTTTTTCAAAATTGAGAGTCTTTTTCATGGCTTTTACTCGCTCCATACCTTGATCTATTACTATATGAATAGCATTTTTTGGTGAATTTGAGCAGCAAAATGTGTACCTCTTCTTGTGCTCTTAACCCATAAATTTGATTGAAGTTTTATTTTTATAATTATTGAAATAATTGAGTAATTATTAACATTTTTAGAATGATAAGACTCTGGTGAACTTGTAAATTAAAAAGAAGAAAAAAAAACCATAATTCCGATGACCCAATCTCAACACTGCCAAATCAAGCAGTGGGTTCTGCACTGAGTCAACCTCGCTCATTTTCATGTGCTCAGCAGCAAGTGGGTTCTACACTTGCTTAGTCAAAGCCTCCTCCTTGGGAAAAAGAGAACAACAAATAACAAATAAAAAGGGCAAATTTATCTTATTATTATTTAAATTTTTATTAAGTTTTTTTAAAAAAAATACTAAATTTTTGTAAGAGACATTCGCACGAAAGAGATTTTTCAAATCAGGAACTTTTGAAATAGGGGTCTCAAAAAACAAATAATAGCTTAGATGGAGTATTATTTTGTTAATTGCAAGTCAACAATTATAAGCCGCACATAATTGAAGTCAGTCACACACAGGTTCCGTAAATGAGTAGGTAAGGTCTCATTGCTGCTTCAACTTATAACACCTCGTGGAATACGTGCATCAAGCCCACTCGTAACAGTCTCCCTCTCATTTATCTCGTGTCTTTCATTCATTACCATATTTCCTCCTCCCATTTTCTTTATATATATATATATATACACCCATTTTTTCATCATTCTTACGGTCTCAAAACAGGCAACAAGAAAGAGTCTGAAAAAGAAAATGTCGAGATCAACCGTAGAACTTGATTTCTTCCGGATGGAGAAAGAGAATTCATCCAAATCTCATACTCAAAAGCTCTTTGATCGTCGAAGAAGCTTTCGTGGTTAGTTTCCAACTATAACATTAATTCATATTCTTTTTTTCTGTTTCTTTACTCTCTGTATCTAATCTTTTTAATGCGATTCTTCAGATATCCAAGGCGTAATTTCAAAGCTGAATCCGGACCTTCTGAAGACTGTCATTGCATCTGGCTCTTCTAATCAAACCCCGACTGGAAATGGAAATTTCTTGCCTTCGAAGGCGTCGACTCCCAAAGATTTGCCTGTTTATACTCCTATCTTCGCGTACTGAAACATTCATTTCGTAAATTTAGCCTCTACATGATATTCATGTATTCTTGTGTCATTATATTTACATGACATATTCATTTCCTGATTTTCAGGCCAATTTCTGGTTCTGAAAGCACTCCTCCTCTGACGATTTTTTACAATGGAAACGTGGTCGTTTTTGATGTCCCTCGACACAAGGTTCCTTTATTTTACTTTCTTTTATAAATTAATGATCATATTATATTTTCTTTTAAAATTTTTATTTATTTTTAATCGTTGAATTAGGCGGAAAATATCTTGAAACTTGCTGAGAAAGGACTCCCCAAAACTGTTGAATCAGCAGATTTAAAACTAGCAGCGTCTTCTAACGATCAGCCACAGCTTTTGCAAACTCTTAATGGAGGTCAGTTTTTGTTAATATATATATATATATATATATATATATGAAATAGTTTATTATTTCGCTGGCAAATTACAGAGAAAAGAATTGTTTTTTTTTCTACAGATCTACCAATCTTCCGTAGGAAATCCTTGCAGAGATTTCTAGTCAAGCGTAAAGAAAGGTAGACAATCTTTTATCTTTATCCAAAATATAAAACGTGTTTTCTTTCCCTCTTTATTGGTTGCTCAAATTCAATTTTTATTTTGCCGCTTTATCTGAAATTTTCACCGTTTGTTTTTTTTATTATTTGTATTTCTTTTCTCCAACACTAATAATTCTTCCTCAGTGGAAATGTATAGTTCAATTTTTTCAAGATAAACATTAACGAGTGTCTTTAGGGCTCTTGTTTTATAATTACTAATAAATATGATTTAGTTTTGATCTTTTAACAGGATTAATAAATTATCCATCAAAAAATTAAAAAGTGTATAACACATTTTTAAATAAAACTGTATGAAATTAATAATTTGTATAACCTAATAAAAATATAATTTTTTTCATTGAAATGGGAAAAAATATTGTTCATTCATTATTACCAACATAAATATATTTACATTGTTATGTATTATGTGATTCTATACGTGATAGATTACAATTCAGACATATTTGTTAAAAGATATTTCTTTTATTTAGTTTGGAACAAAATATTTTTTTGTTTAGTAGAAGCTTTATTATTATTTTTTCTTAGTACAAGTTTTATTATTGTTTTTTTTTTTTACTTCACAAGAAATAGTTTCGTCAAATAGACATTTTTTTTTAGATTATTTGTTCAATCCGGTCTCAAATGTAACGATTTTAATAACTAAATATAAATTCTTTCCATTTTAATTATTATTTGTAATTATTTAAATATTCCGTATAAATTTTAAAATATTTGACATATACAAAATATACATAATTCTAGAATTTTTTTGAACATAATAAACTTTAATAAAATTAGGAGGAACAAATATGAGATAACATTCAAGGCAAGAAGTCCCAATTTTGGGAGTTTTTCTTTGAAAAGATTAGGGTTGAAGATAGAGCATCCCATCCCACACTTAGGGATGGGGACGGGTTCGGGGTGGGGTGTCCGTCCTCAAATCTCAACCCCGTTTATATTTTACGTCCCTCGATTTGGTTCCACCCCGTCTAAAATTTTACCCCTATCCCAATTCTGTTTACATTCTTCGACCATGTCCCTGCACCTGCCCCAAACCATGTTTATTTTTTTTAAAGTAATTTAACATTTTAGTTGAATAGGTAAATTAACATTTTATTGTCAAAATAAAAAATACAATTTAAAATTTTATTGTATTTATTATTTTGACAATAATGTGAGCTCCACCCCAACCCTGACCTGATCCTGTTTATGAACATCTTATATCGGCTCATTAAGGACGGGAAGGGACGAGGCGAGGCGGGTCCCTGATGGTACAGGATAAATTACCATTCCTATCCACACCCGTCGGTCAGCATATTCATGAGAAAAAAATCCAGTAGTTAGGATGTATGAAAAAATTTAGAAGTCAAGCAAATCAGTTATAAATATGGGCCAAAAATAATGTCACGATGATATTATCATTTAAAACAAATCTTACATGTCATAATTTGATTTGTATGATCACAAAATTGTTTCATACATCCTATCCACCAAATTTTTTTCCCTACTCATGATGTCATCTTCAATTTGAACCAAATCCCCTACTCTGACAACAATAAATTTTAGGAATAATTATATTGAAATTTTATGTAATATTTGACAATTTAGTATAGGGATTTCTCGTGTGATATTTAATATTACACTGACATCCTTTGTCATAAAATGGAGACGAATGTTAACCAAAAATATGAATTTATTATTTTATACTCAAAAATAATTACATTGATATTCCTTATAACATTTGATAACTCTAATGTAATATTTGAAAAGATAAGAAATGTTAATATAATATATAAGGTTATTTTAATTATATAAAAAATTTGACTGAAATGCTAAAACTGTTAATGATGAATTTTTGTACAAAAGGAAAATTTGTATATTCTTGACATAATAGAGGAGATGTCAATATAATTTCAAAAAACATAGGGAATATATCTGTAATTGTCAAGTAACTCGGAAGAAGAGAGTGTAATTATTCCTAAATTTTATCACAGTAGTACTGGATCATCTTTTCAACTATTCATCTTCATTCTAATTGTGTTTTTCCTATTAATGGAGTTCATTCTATGAAGGGATAATGCTAACAGAAGATCTCAAACATCAAAATTTGCATACAAAATTCAATTGTTCTTTGATGCTCATTAAAATTTCAATTTTTTATTTTACGCAAACTTAATTTCAAAGAATAAAATCATGAACATTTCTGATGGAAAAATGATGTCAATGTTCTGTCTCTGTATTCTGTGTTTTAATATTCATCGTTGGCCATGGGATAGTTAATATTTTCTCATTTCAATTTAATTAGCGTTACTTGTTACCCTTCAAATATTATTTTGTTGTCAAAATGATTTTTATCAAAGCTCAACAACTCTTGGTCAAGTTACGTAGTATATTTGGTAGTCAATTGTTTTGAAGCAGCTCATCACTCTGCTGTCTTCACGAGAATTTGCGCGTGACTGGGGAATGCCGTGTCATACTCCAACTCAAAATTGTTGTAATGTGACTTGCCTGGGAAACGTGAAGCATTTCAGTAGTATGTAATGGTGGATTAAAATGATTAATAAAATTTGGCACGTTTTTTTTTTAACCTCTAAGGTGTGTGATATATCAAATCCCAACAGTCTTATAATCAACAGGTTTGGTGGCCTAACTACAAGAGTCACACTAGTATTAGCAAACTTAAAGCAATTAACTTTTTAGAATGGTTGTTGTACTAATAACGCGGTTTTGATTTGTTTGCAGGCTGACTCTGGTGTCGCCCTACAGCTGTGCCGACTACGTCCAGACCTAAAGATTAGAGAGACCAATGGGTAGATGAAGGGTGTCTGACTTTGATTATTCTGTCCTCCCTCAACTAAACAACATTAGATTATCTTTATAAGGGGCCCGCAAATGGACGTTTTAGTAGTGAAAAAAGAAGGGGGTCTTTGGCAATTTGATTTGCGTTACTTGTCCCCTACCTCCTTCCCCGCGCTTTCCTTTTTTGTCTTTTCGTCTACTCTGGAAGCCTACTACTCCTTCCTTTCTTTATATTGTCACGTTGTTTGTGTGCGCGCCCCACAATATTTACTTCTTTTATTAATTTACATTTGTTGTTCTTCAATATTGTTTTGGCTTGGTTTTTTCTTTTTCTTTTTTTTTTTCGTCCTTTATTCTACTATTGACCATGGGAATTGAAAAATGAATGTCTGAATATTATTCAATAATCAATTAAGTGTGATTGTGATTAAAATCATAATTATTTTGTATGGGTGAAGTACTGAAACTACGCCATGTTTAAGTAAATAAGAATTGAAATAAAAAGGATAATGAAAATCATTTGAAAATAAAATAATCATATTTCATTAAGAAGAATACTATGTTTACTGAGTTATTTTATAAAAAATATTTACATAGATGAGTTGATAATATTATATTTATTTCATATTAGTATCATAATATGATATAATGTGATAAAAAATAAATATAATACTATCAAATTATTTATATAATTTTTTTAAATTATCATAATATT
Organism: Nyssa sinensis; assembly: GCA_008638375.1. Taxonomy (NCBI): domain Eukaryota; kingdom Viridiplantae; phylum Streptophyta; class Magnoliopsida; order Cornales; family Nyssaceae; genus Nyssa; species Nyssa sinensis. The sequence goes on along the minus strand of CM018044.1, from coordinate 26,900,143 downwards.
ACTCTTTTATTAATTAGGCACTTGGCAGCTTCCTTAGCCAGAAGGTGTTGTAGCTTTAGCCCATTGATTCTTAGCAGGGAGTATGAAATAATTTTCCTTTAAGTCCATCTGCACACGTTACATCGTGTTCTTAAATACATCTGCATACCTGGGTACTTTCCTAAGCTTTAGAGGGTACGTTTACGAGAAACTCAAAAAATGGTAGGTTTTGATGGATCATAACGTGATATACAATCTAAATATGATACATGTGTGTAGAGAGTATTTTTATATACAAATGAAGAAATTTTTTTCTATTCAGTACGAACAAATACACGGGAGTTCAGAGTTTCTTTATTCAGAATGGCACAAAATCTCTAGCTCTATCTCGAGAGCAGAATTGTGAAGTATCTACAGGAAGGGGTCCCGAACTGGTCACCGCTTTTCATATCCTACCAACCTCAGAACAAGAAAACAAAATTCAACATGGTAACTATTATTTTCGGATATTATTAAATCCCTACTTTTATAGTTCTAAATCCTACTAAACTTAGGAAATCTTCAAGCTATTAATAAAGCCCTAAGGTATGCTGCCAATTTACAGTCAATTTATTCTTTTTAATTTACTGACTTTATCATTGGAGCGGCCACCACTGGAGCCTATCCAGTGACCCTTTGATTGTGAATTATTGATAGGTGACGAAGAACAGAACCCCTACTAATTAGAAAGTGCAACATCAGTTTGACGCTGTCTGTAGAAACGACAATCGTTCTTGCTAACTTTTTCTTTGAAAGCAACAAATTCTCTATCTTTTTCTTATAAAAAGATAATGGCTCCCAACCTTCGTCCTAGAAAGAATCCTCAAAACCCCTGAAATCAGTCCCTTGCTAGAAGAGGAAGGGGGCAAACGTCCAATCACTTGCAACAGCAGCTTGATCGGATTCAACGATAATCTGATTAGATGCAAGAGCAACTTGTCGCCGTGTTATAAGCTTTGGCTTCGTTGGCCCAGAATCAGTGGAGCAGTATCCCTCCTCCTCCTCCTTCGAACGTTGCTCACGGAGGAGCTCAGCCTTTCGCCACCACCATGGGCGGAGGGCCTCCCAACGAGGAGATCCCTAACGTGTAATCTGTACACCCCCATGGTACCACTCACATGGGGGCTGACCTCCAGACTAGGAATGGCAATGGGACGGGTTTGGGGCGGGTGACCCTTCCTTAACCCTGACCCCAACCCCGCCCTATCCCGAACCCCGATATATATATTTTTTAAGTAAGTTAAAACTTTTATTTTGATAAGTAAATTAATTAATTTTTTTACCAAAACAACTAATACAAAAACAAATATATGAGTGTGATATAAAAATCCTTAAAACTAATTTTATATACTGTTATTTATTGGTAAATATATTGTATATTAAAATAAAAAAAAAAAACTTAATATATAAACAGGACAAGGTCGGGGCGGGGTGACCATCCCCCGAACTGCACCTCGAACCCGACAGAGTTTTAAAAGCTATATCCTGACCCCGCCCCGCCCCGACCCCGTTTATGAGCACCCCATACCCGTCCCATTAGGGGCGGGGCGGGGCCGGGCGGGGCGGGGCGAGGCAAATTGCCATCCTTACTCTAGACGTCAATAGCTGTAGGGAGAGGTATGCCCGCTTTTCACCCAGCTGTCCATTATCAAAGTAGAACTAGGATGCCAACTTTAGCAGCTTCGGGGGTCGATCCAACGCCACAAGAGTTCCAGCCTCCAGAGGCGCCGGCTCCCCCAGTCCTGGAAGGGCAACAACCTCTTACCAATATCGGACAAACTCATCCCCTGAATATAAGGTCTGAAGTTGCAGGACAGGGTTAACAACGGGGCCCAAACCCACAACCAGTTTTGCCCAAAATCACTCAAAAAAAAGAAGAGAGAGCAAATTCCCAAGAACAAACAATCTTTACTACAGGGATCCACGCCCCTCTAGAGCAAGACGAACTAGGAAAGTTGCTCGGGAGGTTCGCTATACCATTCACTCTGACATAATGACAGGAGCGGCCAAAGAAGTTCGTTGTCCCGAAGTTCACCCTTTACGACGGGTCTAAGGATCTTGTGGACCATCTATTTCACTACCGGCATACAATGGCTCTACATGGGGCTACTGATGCCTTCATGTGCCGAACCTTTATGATGAACCTTAAGCCAAGTGCTGCAAAAATAATCTTTCCTCTCTCTTGCATATTTTTTGTTCTATATTTCTTGAAGTCTTCTTCTACACAAGCAAGGGTTCTAATCTATTGAAGACGAAGTTCTACACCATTGAATATTCAATCCAAGAAGTTCAAGCACAAGCTTTGTCTGATTCAACATAAACAATCAGGTAAGCTCCCTAAAACACTAATATTTTGTCTTCTCCTACTTCAATTTATTCTATCACTCTTGATAGAATAAATTGAATTAAAGAACTACGTTGACTCTGATTCTATTATCTGAATGAATAAGTAATACGCCTCATGGGTTCAAGTCTACTTTTTTCCTTTAAGCTATTTACTTTAAGTCTTTTTTTTTATTATTTCATTTATGTCAATCTCTTTCTCACATCCTTTATCTCCTATTATGACCTTTTTATTATTTCATTTATGTCAATCTCTTTCTCTCTACTTCTTTTGGCTTATTTTACTTATTTTTTTGCTCTCCACTTATTTTTAGGCTTAGGTTACTTATATATTGGATGTGCTTTTTCATTCATGTCATTACTATCATTTTACTCTCTCATCATCTTATTTTATGTCATGGAATATTAAGCCTTGTGGATGAATCCTTGAGGCCAGTCCATTCGGACTGAACAGGATGGGTGCTTAACCCCTTCCTATCTCGTACCTTAGCTCTTAGATTCAGGTTTCTTTGGTTCGTTGTAGATCAGTTTTGCTTTACTTTATGTTAACCCTTGTCAAGGGGTTTAGAATGTAAATAGGACCAAAGCGATGTAATTATTAATTTCTTTGCTATTTTTTTATATTTATATTCTTCATTGGTTGTATCAGGTTTGCTTGTTATTTAGCTTTAAACAAGCTAGCGACTCCTTCGTGTATTCATGTATACCTCAATTTGGAAAGAGGGCGTGTTCCTCTCCCACTTTGAGGGAGCAGACTTTAAATTCCGTGACTAGATTTGTCCCGCACTTGCGCTCACAAGAATCAAGTTGGCTGGTAGTGATATGCGGTAATGCCTGTTGGATAAACTTAGAGCAGAACGGGCATTGAGGTGCTCACTCGTAGGACTTCTATAAGGATTACATGCAAAGAACGTTTTGTCAAACCGGATTAGCCAATTACAAAATCAGACCCCACTGGTCCTAATAACCTCCCTATTTGGCAATCCGTGACAAAATTATAAAAAAACTATAAGAATACAATACCAAAATCTATAACCCCCAAAAAGCCAAATAAAATGAAATTATACATTTTGACTCAGTATCCTATACTATAGATATCATTTAGTATTGCTTAACAAGTGGCAAACTTATTTCCTGCATAGCAAACTCAACTACACCACGTGAGATCACATCAAAAGAGATATATCAAATAAATCTAATAAGATCATATTATAGATGGGTATTAATATAGAACAAGGTACAGTAAACATGGAAGCCATATGTAATTAAAACAAGACATGAGCAATACAAAGTGACTCAAATCTGTCTCATACATATGCAAAAAAATATATGTTACTCCTCCTCAGTATATGCTTAATGCAAATATGTAGTCTCCTTATTTGTACAACTCCCCTTATGTAACATCATCTCTCTTTTTTTGTCACGATGACAAAGGAGGCTAACAACAAAGGAAGATCATAAGGAAGTAGGGTATAACTGTCATGCCCCGAATTCCCGCAAACCCGAGGCGCGAGTAACGAAACTAAAAGAAAATAAAATAAAGGACAATCTAATGGATTCAACTCAAAACTTACATTCATTCCCTCCAATGTACATCCATGTAAAGCACTATCAACAAAAAACATTCAACATGTCATTCAGGCTTAAGCCCGTACATCACAAATACGCCCCACGGGCCAAATATAGTTCCAAGTTCTTTCTTCCACAAAAACATCACCGAATCTCATGTAGCCGGAGCGTCATCTGAAATGGTATCCCACGAATGGGTCAGCTCAACTGCTGGTATAATATAATGCTAATGCAAGGAACAAAATTAAGGGCATGGCATGTGCAAGTGTACATTTATATCTACATGTCATTCAATATCATCATACAATGTACTAGCAATAATCTCGTATGCCATCTAACTCATTAACATAATCTAAGACGTGGCATGTGCAAGTGTACATTCATTTCTACATGCCTCACTAATCATCCATGCAATGTGATAACAATAGTCCGCATGCCTTCCAAATCACCCATGCAATGTGATAACAATAATCCTCATGCCTTCTAAATCATTCATACCATGTAATAGCAATAATCCACATGCCATCCAAATTGTCCATGCAATGTGATGACAATGCACATGAAACACCCACACAACTCTATGCCACATCCATGTCAACTCTATGCCATCATGTTAACTCACGCCATCACGTCAAGTCTATGCCATCATGTCAACTCTATGCCACACACCATGTCTCAGTTTTCGGAACACATTCGATGGAAGCTGAGTACCATGTCTCGTTCTCGGAACACATCCGATGGAAGCTGAGTACCATGTAATATCCAATATTTCTGGTCTTTCACCACATGATTTACACTTTTATTATGCACAGCACCACGTGCTCAACCCACACTATGCTTTCAATGAATCACACCATGCCAATATTACCATCTTAGATAAGAAATTTACCAATACATGGAGCATGCCTTTAACAATGTATTCCACTTAAAGTAATCACATCATCTGAATAATAAAACCTCTTCCACATGAATGCATGCAATACAAAATCAATGTAAAACACGTATTCAAGTCAGGTGTTCGCAATCATAACAACTCATCAAGAACAAAAATCACGTACAGTACCAACACATAGAATAAGTCATATCTCCATGAAGCAGCAAGAAACACATAAGCAACGTAAACAATCAACTCAAGGTTTCTTTTTAAAACAACATTCTTTAGGTGATTTTCTATATCAAACAAATAAGTATATGATTCATTCAATCAACATGCAAATCATTCTTAAACTTAATCCTATTCCTTACTTAGCACAATATATCATACCTGATGGGTTTGTCTCAACCCAAGGAAGAGTACTCGTAGTGTAGCGAAACTACAACAAGAATGCAAAAGGTTAGACCACCTTCTCTTTGCCCTTCAGTATTCCTAAAATCATGAAATACGATTCAGTTCAATTGCTATTCATCAAATTTAATGTCTTTATTTTATGAGTTTCTATTTTGCCAAATTAAACTCTACTGTTGAGTCCAGAACGTCGAAGAAAATAGGTTTAAGCTTTAGCGAAATTCAATTTGGGCATTCGTAATGAAAAGGGTAAAATGGTCATTTTGCACTTCACGGTTTCCTATTTCTCGAGACCTCTTCTCATAAATTAGACTCCACGGTTGAGTCCGGTATGTTCAAAATAATAAAAATCCACCATTTTTTCATTTAATCGGGGTTCGTTTGACTGTGTTTTGACTCAGGGGCATTTTGGTCATTTTACAGGTCTTTACTTTTCAGGACCTCGTCTCGCGACGCGGACCTCACTATTGGACTCAGAAGGTCCAAAACATAAAGAATACACTAGTGACTTGTTAAATTTGGACAACGGGTTATTTCAACATTAATTAATTAATTAAGTTAAATCATTTTTATATTACATATATATATATATATATAGATATATATATCCTGTGCATATTTCACTGGGTGAGAAATGGGTGGCACGTTGGCAGCGTGCCACTGCCCCAAGCCTTGCGTCCCTAGTTCGACTCCCCTATAGGTGCATTGCACCTTTTAATTTTTTCTGTTTTAACTAATTTTTTTTTATTTTATATATATATTTTGGTCTTTTTGGTCTCAGGGACCTCAGTGGTCCAGTGGTTGGTTGAGCCCTCCTTTTCCGTGCGTCCCAGGTTCGAGACTTCCCAGTCGTAGTTCCCCTTTTTCTTCATTTTTTTTTCCTTATTCTTTTCCCTTTTTAATTCTTTTTAATCCAAGCAATTAGGCTCAACGCATGAGGCCTAAAGACTATTTATAAAACAGGCCCAAAGACTCACAATCACATAGGCCCAAAGATTTAAATTAAAATAGGCCCCAAACCCGTAGCCCAACCGACCCAAGCAAGAAACCAAACAATGGCTTCTTATCCGGTCATACGCCGGCTGTCCCTTCCATTGCCGACAACCTGCTAGCGACTAACTTCCTTACTTCTTTCAATGGGTTTCAACTCTACAAACCATGAGGACCCCATACCTAGATTCCAAAAATGGAATTGGGTAGATCTCGGCCGTCGACGAAGCTATAACAGCGGCTGGTTTCGGTTTTCCGACCATCAAGCCGAAATTCCAGCGACCTCATTTCTGAAATTTTCATGCATGTTTCTAACCTATTTCGACTTACTTTCTCTTCTAATTAATTTCTGCACCTTGTGTGAGTATCTCCCTATCATTTAAACCATGTTTTAAAACACAAAACTTCAAACCCGATTATTCCAGAAGGATATGCAACTCCACTTTACTCATCTAGTTTAGCATCATTTTTAATGATTCTTTTTCTAATCTACCCTATATTTCATGTAGATTTAGGCCTTAACATTTAAACAAAATTTTTCATGCTCTTAAAATTTAAAACAGAAGCATAGTCAACTCACCCGTTTTTTAGCAACCCTTAGTTTCTTCTTCTGTTCCAGCCTCTTGATCTCTCTCAACACTCTCTTAGTTCCTCATTCATTCTTTTTGTTTTCTTTCTAACTCAAAACATTCTTATGGATATACACAAACAATCCCAACTGACCTCCTTTCTCTTTCTTCTCTCTCTCTCTCTCTCTCTTCTTTTCAGCTATGAGTTTCCCCACAGGCACACACCATCCACACTGTACACAATGCACCGACACTTACACACTCAATCCCTACACCCCTGATTTCTTCCCTATTCTTTTTCTGATTTCCCACTCCCCTTTTCAGTTTTCTTTCTTGTCCCTGCAGCAATGCATTTAATGCATTGCTTGCAAGCTTGGCCTTTCATATATATATATATATATATATATATATTTATACATATATTATATTTCACACACCCCCACACCCCCACACGTGCACTTGCACACACTGATACATATATATATATATATACATACTTTAAAATGTATTTAAAATATATATGTATATATATATATATATATACCTACATCCATACACATAACATACACACCATGCATTTCATAACAAAATAATAATAATAATAATAATAATAATAATAATAATAATAATAATAATAATTATAATAATAATGATGATGATGATGATGATGACAATAATAATAAAAAAAAATTATTCAAAATTTCAAATCATTACAATAACAAGACAGGCATGCATAGTGAGATAACAGAGTACAAATAGTAAAGATAATAGACACAGAACATATATATCAATGATATCATAGAAAACATGGTCTATCATTAATCTAAAAAAAATACAAGAAAAGTAAAGAGAGAAACTATAAAAAACATAAGTACATGTAGCTGATGAGTAAAGAAAATATAGGTAAAAACCTCACTAATCATGTAACCAATTACAATCTATAGTCGCCTTCATCATCGGGATGAAAAATTCTAAGCGGAGCCGAAAATAATGTTTCCCCGGTCTGTGATTAATATCAGTAGTGATGTGATCATGATGAAGCTGTAATCACTCCTCTAGCTCATCCCTGGTAATTGGCTGACTGACGAACAAAGAGGAGGCTCTTGTTAACACATGAAAGTCTACACCCAAGGGGGTATGGAACTGCGGTAGAGTTTTGTCAACTAGGAAGTCCTTTATATATATATATATATATATATCTGATCTCCGGATTGCTACTACTGCGACAACATGTGTGGCTGCTGTTGCGGATCCGATGCCTATACCTGCTGCTACTCTGGCAACAGAGCCTCCTCCTGCTTATCGTTTACATCGTTCTCATCGAGAGGAACGATGAGATTATCCCATGGCCTGGCTAAAGTCTGACGTGTAAACAGACCAGACGAGGAGGACGAGCATATCAACAGTGTAAAAAAAAACCTACTATGCAGCATAGATCCTAGTGATCGGGCTATCGAATGGTAAAGACGTTGTGCATCTAGTACCTATGGTAGAGAAGTCAATGACTCGGAGTATGCACGATGGAGCATCGATAGGAATAGCAACACCAAGTGCATACAGTAGTGTGGCATGGGAGAGAGTTGGCATGTTCGTGAGGCTTACTGGATGCAACACACTACACATGACGAGGTTAAGGATGCGAAAACCCTCGGGTAGATATCACTGTTCTAGGGTCGCACCCCTCGAGGTGAAGACAATCGAATTGTCAACACGTAGAGTGAAAGTAATAAGATCGACAAAAAGAAGTGCTACACCCTAAGGGAATGGGTAGCCTGGTTGCTTGAGTTGAGGAAGACCAAGAGTCTCAGCTATCACCTCAGCGGTGAGAGAGAAAGGGATACTATGGACAATTATAGGACAGGCTCCCTAGGCATCACGAGAATTGAGATTTGAGTAAAAGTCTTGAACCAGGGTTTCATTGGCCAGACCCGTGACTGATAAGAGGGGTAGCCAATTACGTGAGTCAAATAACCTAAGGGCTAAAGTTTCATGGATATCATCAATGATGCATACCTGCTCAGCTAGGACTGGACGAGACATATGGTGCCTGCTCGAAATTGAGCGACCTGGGTCAAAAACCATACTTCGGCCCTAGGTGCTACTCCCAAGCAGATGACATAAGGAAAATGTCAACGCTTTATCGAAACAATCTTGGTCTCCATGACCATATAGTATATAGTAAAAGAAGAAATGTAGGATGACCTTAAGATGGTACTACATCAAGTGTATCGTATTACAGTCCACACTAATCCTAAGTCTAGATGAAGGATTAAATAAACCAAAGGAAATTGAAAATGGACTTAAAGACTTATCGTAACAATGAACGGATGGAATCGCAAAACGATCGGTGAAAGTGAAGCCCTCGATGTGTAGAACACACTGACCGGAATAGAATATAAGATTAACATAGTCTGGGATCAATACGACATAAGGAAATATGAGGATTTGGAGAAAAAAAGAGATAATCAATGGATTCTATAAACAATTCGCGGTTTCTCTGGTGTTTAAACTGAGTAGTTGTTCGTTCGAATGAATAAGTGAGCTTCGTTCGAATGAGCTTCGTTCTAACGAACACTAGAAGATGCTCTTCTCTCAAAAAAATAGAGTGTCCTACTCTGTTCGAAAATCCTGTACATTTTTCAAATACAAAACAAGAGAAAACTGGAGATTTTCATGCAAAACACTATTTTTAGTTACAAACTTTAAGATTAAATCAATTGTTTTTAAAGCCAAAAATAATGCCAATGCTTTTGAGTTGAAATTTGAATGGGAAGAACATGTTGAGTGAATTAGAGAGATGTACATGTGTTCTACATAATATCAATACATTCAAATAATCGTAAAAGACTAAAACACATATAAGCTCACTTTCTACTCACTCAATCATGGTAGCTAGATATATGCATTAGTTTCAACAATGAAATGTTCTTTGTCTCAAGGTCAAATTTGTATGGTGTCGAACGATTTTCACATAAATAAGGGCAAACAACCATAGTCAACCAACCTATGGATTTTTTACCATTTTTAATCACAACTCCTTCTTAACTTAAAAGCAAAAAATTACAAATTGAATTTGCACTTGACTCACCTTTTTCCAAGCAGCTTTCACACAGTTGAGTGGACTGCTCTTTTCAAAGGATTTACCAATGCTTGCAAACACACTATCTCAAGGGTAGCCCTTTCTTTCTACTTTTGATTTTTTTTTTTTTTTTGTGTGTGTAGCGTTTCCTTTTAAGCTTTTACTTTTGGTCCTTTTATTTTTCCAGCCTAAGTCAATCTTTCTAACCATGGATTTATTGAGATGAAAACATAAAACCATTAAGTCAATCCTATCTACAAGACAATCTTATGCAAGAAATTTACAAGACTAACACCTATGAGATCACAAGTAGATTGAAAGATTATGTGCACCCACGTGAAAAAGACTAAGTGAAGATATTGATATCCTAAAGTTCACAAGTCAAGACTTAATCACTTAAAATTCACTTAATACAATTATCTTTTCAAGAAAAATGGGATTACCATTAGCAATTTAAATAAGAGAAAAATATGTTTGGATTATAGACTTCACAAAGGTATGAAATGCACCTAACTATGAGGGATCAAAAATCCACCAAAAAAAAATAGAATAAAATAAAATCCATAAACCTATAATAGAAAGAGAACTTAAGAATCACGTAGACTATGGAAGAGACATAACTTACTCGATATGGTTTTCAATGAGTGAAATGGAGTAAGAACTAATGAAGCAATTCATAGGGAAACTCTAAGATGAGAGTGAAGAGTGAAATCCCTAAATTTCTATAGAATCTCTTAGTCATATAAGAGTCAAATTTGATCTTCCCAAGTAAGAAGCAAATTGTGAAGTGTGATTTATAGACTCATTCTTATGACTTTTTAGTTTATCCTTCCTTACACAAATCTGTCTCACAATTATTTTGGGAATATGAGGATCTTTTTGTGTCTTGACCTTACTTCCAACCCTATTATGGAAAATTACTTTAGGTTTTTCAAGGTTAGAAATATGAATCATCCTTTGAGCCATGCGCCCTAATTTTTTAATATGATTATTCATTTGTTGCTTCAAGGTATTAATTTCCAATTTCTGCTCTAAGGACATAGAGTGAGATTTTGTTAGCCTTTTTATGGAAAATCCACACTTCCTCCCAGAATGCCTTTCAACCATCAGATTAGGGGACCACGACCGGCGGCGCGGCCCACGAGCCGTCCCTCGCTGAAGGATTTCAAACACTGATTAATTAATCAGTTAATACATGTCATGACATTAGTTAATTGAGTACCATCATCATAATGTAGTTATACATGCCATGTTAAAAGTAAGTGTTTAAATTACAGATCCTTAATACAAAAACTATAGCCAAGACGTGGACACATGGGAGAGAGAAAACTACATTACTCTTAGTCTAATTATAATTACATCAAAAGTGTCCACCATTATTTGTGAAGGACTATCTATGAGATTAATGTAGCGTTTACTCGTAGTGTATGCCCTATGGTCCTTCTGTAGTATCATTTCTTGAAAAAAAATGATACATCTAGAGTGAGCTAACTTAGCTCAGTAAGTAAATTTCCTCGCTCTACCATGGGTCAGGGTCAGTTTAAACAAAATAATATAAACAATGGCAAGCAAAAGATACGATATCATAATAGCCAGTCACCAAGAGTGTGAATCACTAGAAATGATTCGTGGGTCCAAAAAGCACATCCCATAGTAGTTTGATATAAGTGATTTAAATGGTATAATAAATCAATAATAGGGATTTGGCCTATGCAACAGTCAGCTGTCACAAATCACAAGATAGCAAATCGAATCCAAAGATAAACTTGCAAATCATATAAAAAACGAAAGAGTGCATCATCAGATAATCCAAAGATAGGCTTGCAAAGCGTATCAAGAACCAAAGAGTGCATCATTAGATTATGATTCAATAAAAGAAATGAGATACTAACAGAATAAATGCTATCAATTAGAAGGGCCCGACTACCCTCAAAAGCACTCATTCGGGTCAATCCCTCAATCGGGTTCCTGAATAGTACTAGAGCTCTTTACATATATCATGTCTTTCATGAACTAAGTGTTGGACATCATTCCCAATCACCGACCTGTAGGTCCATATCAGCATCTATAGAATAAAGATAGACATTGTGACAAACATAACTCCCGACACTCATAATGTTATGACATGGAATTTTTTTTTTTTTTATTATTATTCTTTGTTAATATTAATTATTATTATTATTATTATTATTATTATTATTAATGAATGTGAGTATGTAATTTGTATAATATATATACATGGATGTATGTATATATATATATATAATTTAAATTATTTAGTGTGTATATGTGTATGCATGTGAGTGTGTGTATTTAAATGTGTAAATATATATGTATATATATATATATATATAACAGATGTGTGTGTGTGTGTGTGTGTTGTACACGGCTGTGTGTGAGTGTGTGTGCATGTGTTGAGTGTTACACACTCAATGGAGAGTGGTGTGGCAGGTAGTGGCTGGTGGAGTGTGGAGGGAGAATTCAGAGCATGGGAGGGGCAGTTCTGAGCAGTGAGGTTAGGTTTAGTCTTAGGGAGAGAGAGAGAGAAATGATAGGGAGAGAGAGTGGACTTTGTATATGTAATTGTGTGTGTCGGTTGGAGAAAAAGAAAAGAGAAGGAAAGACAGAGGAGATAAGAAGGGGAAATAGAGGCTAAGAAGTAGAGACAAGGCAAAGAGGAGACACCATTGTTGAGGTAAACACCTCAACCCATTTACTTTCTCTCTCTAGAAAATCTCACTCATACATGATCTGTTTTGTGATATATTAATTAGATTTAAATTCTTGAGTCTTATAGCATGTGGAAAATGGAAAAGAATGCAAAAGAAACCAACCGAAATAGTTGAGAGATGAGAGAGAAAAGTGGGTCACAAGCTACGGCCATGGGGGATTGGTTTGATATTTCATGTGTTAAATTAGATGTGGGTGATAGGAAAGTAACCCTCTAAAGTGTAGAAATCATTTGGAGTTGGAACCAACCAAAACCAGCGAAGGAAAATGGAAAAAATTGAGTTGGCCGGAGAGTTGACCGAGGGTTTGACCCTCTATTTCGAGAAGATGGGGAAGGTTTTGAGGGAAATGGAGGTTGGAGATGGGATCTACATGAAAAGGGGGAGAGAATCACATTTTTAAAACTTGAAAAACTCGTCGGAGATCGGTCGCCGGCGCCGGAGAAGGCGCCGGAACCCTACTGCTACTTCGCCGGAAAGTCGGGGAAGAAGGGGGGTGACTGGGTCGGGTTCCGGGTCCGGGTCGGGTTCGGGTCGGGCAGGGCTGAACCGCCCCTGCCACGTGTCGCGCTGGTGTTTTAAATTAAAAAGGGATCAGGTCTGTTTGGTTACGGACTTAAGAAATCAAAAATTTAAATTGAAATAGGAACAGGGATATCCTATCCCTGTTCTGGATAAGTCCCTGTTTGGGTAACCGAATTGGGAATAGTAAATTTTGATTTAATTACAATTTTGACCTTGAACCTTTTGAAAATTGAACCTTAACCCAGAACTTTAAGAAATCTGATTTTGAACCCCAGAACTTTGATTAATTATGTTTGACCCCCCATGAATAAAATATTAATAAATTATTAATTAAATTAATTAATTAATTAATTAATTAATTAATTTAATTAATTAAATATTCAAAAATATCCCGGAGTCCAAATGGGACAAGTCATTAGTGTATTTTGACTATCTCGACCATCCTGAGACCAATGGTGAGGTCCGTTTTACGAGACAGGGTCCCAAAAAAATAAAAGACCCGCACAAACCTTTAAAATTACCAAAATGCCCCTGAATTGAAGTGCAGTCAAACGAACTCTGAATTAGGTAAAAAAATAATGAAAATTTATTATCTCGAACATTTTGGACTCAACCGTGGAGTCCGATTTGTGAAAAGAGGTCACAAAATGTAAGGACACGTGTAAAGTGCAAAATGACTGTTTTGCCCTTTTGAACCCCGGTGTCCGGATTGAGTTCTACGAAAACCTAAACTTATTTTCTTCAACGTCCTAGAACCAATGGTAGAGTTTAATTTAACAGAATAGAAACCTATGAATTAAAGGCATAAAATTTGATGAATAGCATAAATTCAAATGACAATAGACTGAGCTGTGATTTATGCTTTTAGGGACACCGACAGGCAAGGAGAAGACAGTCTGATCTTTCCACATTCTCACTATGTTACGAGTGCAATTTGCTTGGGTTGTGACTGACCCATCAGGTATGGTGTTTTGCTAATGTTAGAAATGAAGTTAAGTTAGGAATATTTGTGAATGACTGGAATGACTTATGTGCTTATGTGGAATGTGTTTACTTGATGATTTAGGGTTGATTGCTCACACGCTTGCATGTCACTTGTACTTTATGAAAATTTAGTGAATGATGAATGTGAATCATGACATGTGTTTAAGTTGATAATATGAGATATGCTTGTATATGGAACTGACTGATGATTTATATGTTATTGTTCGAGCATGCTACATTATTGATAACCATGTTCATTGAGATTGCATTGGCATATGATGAATCCTTTGAGAACATAGTGTGGGTTGAGCATTGCATTATGAGGGTGTAGATCCTGTGGTGAAAAACCCAAAATTGGCCATTGCATCGGGGAGTACCCGGAAACGAGACATGGGTGTGACATAGAGTTGTGCATGGGTGTGTCACGCATACCATCCATATATATATATTACTGCGATGCTTGAATGTCATTTAGAAATAAATGTACACTTTGCACATGCCACGCCTTAGCTTTATTTCTTGCATTAGCACTTCATCATACCAGCAGTTGAGCTGACCCATTCGTGGGCAACATTTTCAGATGAGGACCCTCCAGCTACTTGAGACCCAGTGATGCTTTGATAGGAGGAGACACTTGTTATATTTTGGTCCGTGGGACCCATGTTTTGTAATGTAAGGGCTTAAGCCCGAATGACCTATGAACGATGTATTCATGTTATCTTATGTATTGATGGGGATGGACTCATGTTTAGTGGATTTATTTTCCTTGTCCCTTTATTTATTTTATTTTCTGTCTCGTCAGTCGCGCCTCGGGTTTGGTCAGAATTCGGGGCGTGACACATAATAATATCATGATCAACAGAATTCCACAAGGGATGTACATATATATGAAATATCAAGTTCTCAACAGGGAGAAACATAGCAATTTTTTAATATCCAAAGCAAGGTATAGAAGTGAACAAGCATGCAATCACATCAAGATATTGGCAATTCAATTCTTAACTTATCCACAAGGTAGAACATGTATCAAATTGTGGAATCAATAAATTGTCATGTCATGCCCTGATTTTCCACAAACCCGGGGAGTGAGTGAAATGAAATAAGAAAAGTAAAGGAAAGGTCATTAAGGCGAATTCAATTAATTATACATTCCTTCCCCCATGTTTCCCCAAAATTATAAGTGAAGACTTGCCATTTAACTCAACCAAAACGGTCTTCTAATGTTGCTCAAGCATCTCTCCAAATTAATATTTAAAATAGTTTAAGTCATGTTTAAAAATTGTTTCTAAAATAGCCCACTCAATGTCTTTAAATATGCCCTTGGACAATGGTCCAAATGGGCCTCAAATGTCCCTAAGGCATGGGCCAAGAATAAGTCCAAAAGGTCTACCAAAATTAGTCTAAGAAAGTGACCAAACATGGCCCATGTAAGTGGCCAAACATAGCCCAAAAAGGTGACCAAAAATAGACCAAAAGGGTGGCCAAACATGGCCCGATAGGGTGCCCAAACATGGTCCAAAAAGGTGCCCAAACATGGCTCAAAAAGGTGGCCAAAAAGGCAGGTGTCAGGGGGTTTTTGGTTGGGCGTGTCAGGCTAGCAGTAGGTGGCAACATGCTGGGCGTGCAGGGGGCGTCGTAGGCGCGCCTGCGCAAGGAGGCATGGCACGGCAGGCTGGGCACGCGCAGGGCAAGCGGCACGTGCACGCGCGCGGCTGGGGTTTGGCCTGCTCTGTTTCATTGTAGGGACTACAAGCTATTTTTCTGATTTCCTGCAGAATTACGATTCATGGCTGGGAGAAATTTCTTTGTTTTTAAAATTTGTTTCCAAGTTTTTCAAGCCACTTTTCTTCCATTTTTAGCCTATTTCTCCAAGGTTTCCAAACTCCCCTTTTTGACATCCTTCTCACCTATTTAAAAGGTGTTTTACACACTTATCAAGTCTTTTAATTTTTCATAAAATTTCAACATAACCTCCATTGTTTTCCAAGACTTTTTCCTACCTAATATTCACAATACTTCATACGTATAAGTATGTCACAACCCACCCTCACTCGGTGGCCACAATTCATGTAAATTAAACATACATCCCTTGTTATCAACATACACATCTAGTTATCTCAATATATATATATATATATATATATATGATGCTTATTAAATAAAGATATCCTACATATCAATTGGGTTTACACCCTTACACTTTAAAATGGCCCAAGGCCTATAATCCACTACTTTTCCAAATCGAATACAAGTCATTTGGGCTTATGCCCATACATACAAAAATGTGCTCCAAGGGCCAAATGTCCATCCAAGCCCCCTTCCTCTCCTTCCTTCAAGACTTTCTCAAGTCTTAAATACCGGGAGCCTCATTTGTAATATGATATCTGTCACGACTTAAAACCCACCCTGTGCGGATCTCGTATCGCAACCGCCACACTTCGGCCCCGGGGCCTTAGGGCGAGGCTCACATAAGCGACGGTATCGAACGGCGGTGCGGCCTGTGTTTGCGAAAGCGTGAAATTTTTTTTCTTTTCTTTTCTTATTTTAGATTTACGCACATCTGTCCGGTACTGCCGCTCTTCAGAATGGTACACATGATTATAAATTCAGAGCATAATAAAAACTATAAGGACTTTATACAAATACATATCCAGTTGTCCCTCAGGACTTAGTTACATAACAATCTAACATTTACTAAAATCAAGAGTGACAAACTACAATTCCATTATACATCCCATGAACTGCTAATACAAAAGTGACCAACATATGGTTCTACTACTTCATGCTAAACCTGTAACAACTTCCTATGCCCTTCCTCAAAATGGGCAAAACTTTCACCATTTTTATCACAAAATAGGGTCAGGATCACTTCTGTTACTTGAAAGGGGGTCGGATAAAAATCCGGGTAAGCTAATCTAAGCTTGTGAGTAATTCTAGCATTTGTCATGGGTTTTCAATTGGCAGTGGTTAGTATAAGAGATTTTATAAAACAATCACTACCAATTGCTCGTATACTTCGAACACAGAATATATGCATTCTTTAAAACAGATAGCTTGAAACATTTAAAGTATTCAAGCTAAACATGTACTTCTTCAAATAGAGTATATAAATTTTGAAACATGTAGATATGCATAGTGAAAATGAGGGTAAAACTTGCTTTCTATTTTCAGCATACCATCTTATCACTTTCATTAGTGGAATCCGTTTTGAACCAGAGTCCCATTTTACTTTTCGTGGAGATATCTCATGCCTGGGGGATTAAATCCTACTACCTGGCATTTATTCGTGTCATAGTTGAGTTCCGAAGAAACCCAACGTCATACATTGTGCTTAAGCACAATTTATCTTGCATTACCAGTGGCAACAAGAGGTATAAAACACTTTACAATAGATGCTATTTAAAAGTATTAAAACATGGCCTCCTTGTAGTTGCATTCAAATACATTTAACACATGACTTCTTCAAAAGATGCTTTTATGAGCATTCAACATAATGTTCATGACTTCATGATAAAATCTTCAATACTTAGAATATGCAAAATTTAGAATGCTTAAAGAGATTTGGCATTTTAAACTTAGACATCTTGAAACATATTTTAAGGAAGACTATAGTAGAAACCATTCAGTGAGCACGTCATAATAGGGTTCATAAGAACAGAATATTTTTAAAACTAAAAGCATGTAATACTGAATTTGATATTCAAATACTTCAGATATTCTGAACTTAAAACTTCTTCAAATTAATGGATTTAAATCTCCAATTCAAATACAGGATTACTCACCTTCGCCTCGGGGTGGGCGCTACTGTTGTGCTTTCTCCTTGCCCTTTTTCAACCTAAAATAATTTATGAAAGTTTCATAAATTTCACATGTATTCAAATCAACTTATGGTCTTAATCTATCTTTAGACTACGCAAACCTAGTTCTATGATAGGTTTTATTATTTAGAATTAAACTAACTCCTAATAATTTATAGTTGTATTATATGTCTATTTACTTTATGTGTTTTAATGGTAAATAGACATTACCTTCGAATCATATCCTTAAGCATTTCCGTATTTTCCTTTTCTTCCTCATCTTTCATTGCTTCTTCAGCAAGTCTCTTTGCTACTGCTTCTTTCATTAATCGTCCCATTGGGACAATAAGGGCTTTGTACATAAAAGGCCTAACAGAGAGAATCTGAAAACTCTTGGCAATATTTATCATTCTCTTTATCACTTTACTCTCCCATATAAGCTCATCCATGAAGGCTTTTTGAGTCTTATCCATGATGGTTATTTGTTTCTTAACCTAAGACACAATTTAACCTGTTAGGAATAAAACTTCATTTCAATTCATACTCTTTTGGTAGCTCCATTAATTTTAAGTTTGATTTATTTACTTCACATGTTTACGTGTCGTGTCTTTCCATACCTTATTTCAAAATGCGGACCCCACTATTGAGCTCACAACGTCGGAAGACGTTTCAGTCTATAGTTACATGAATTAATGCTATTCATCAAATTTTATATCTCTTTATTATAAGTATCTCTTTTGGTCAAATAGACTCTACCATTGAGTCCGGAACATCGAAGAAAGTCAATTTAGACCCTCTCTAGTTTCTATTTGGCTTTAGGGGCACTAGGGGCAAAATGGTAATTTTATCCCTTTTCGTGTATTTATTTTTCAGGGTCCCATCTCACGATACAGACCTTACCATTGGTCTCAGAAGGTCCAAGATAGTAAAAATACACTAATAATGTGTTAAATTTGGATATCGAACCATTTTGTCATTATTTAATTTAATTTAATTTATTATAATTTATGTATAATATATATATATATATATATTCGTGCATTTAATGGACACGGGATTGTCCTGTCCAATTGGTAAAGAAGGGGGGTTGGGTCTGAGAGGTTCCGTGTTCAAGTCACGAGGGCTGCGGCCCCTTATTTCTTTCTGATTTTTCTTGACCCAAACGGCGTATAAGGCCCTAAAATTGGGATAAGTTATCTTATTCGTGCTAGGTCATTAAATTGGCTTATAATCGTGTATCCAAACAGGCCTAATTAGGGTTTTAAACCTTAAGCCCAAAACGGTGCCGTTCCAATAATGCGGTGGTCAGCCCTATAGCGTGACACGTGTCTAAGTCGACACAGCCTTAACCTAACTCGATCAGGAATCGGCTGAGTCAACTCACAAGTTGGCTCAACGGGGTCTTCTTCTTCCCCACGCTTAAGCTACTGTTGCCCTAATTTTTGAATTCTCCATTTTCATTTTCGTGAAGTTTGAGGGATCAAATCTCTCTGTTTTTAATCCTAAATCATTTCTAGGACATCAAGGATTGTTTTGGCATTCATTGGGAGCTTTGGATTGAGGTAGGAAGCTCGTTCCACAAAGCATGGCAGTTCTGGATATCCCTCTATTAAATACTCGTTTCTTCATTGTTTCATGCGCGACTTGGCTTATTTTGTCCCTCTTGTAAAGGGGTTTCATTCCCCATTCCTTAAGGTTAGTTTTGGTGTAAGGTTGAGAGGTTGGGTTTCAAAACCCGAACCTGCAACTCCAATTCTTAGGATTTTCTTTGAGGTTCAAGGTCGCGGCTTAGTGTTTTTAAAACACTTTAGAGCTCTATTCAAGGTTCCAATAGGTTAAATGGGTTTTGGTTCATGTGGTTTTAGACCTGCTCTAAGTAAGGTCCATCAATGGCGGTTTGATGTACGGCTGAGTGTTCTTGATGCGTTTAGGTTCCATTTTTCATGCCTTGTTCAAGAATATACATCCTAAACATCATATATGCATAAATATAACCTAAACAGTTTGTAGACATGCATAAATCTCTAGAGAGAGAAAACATGGTGAATTTTGTGTTCACTTGTTTACAATGTTTTTCTCTTCCTTCTACTTCTGATTTTCTTCCTCTTCTAACTTCCTACGCCTTGCTTCCTTTTCTTCTGATTTCCCTCAACCATGCAGTGCATGCACTTGCTTTTAAGCAAGTTCTACTACCCTCTTTCTCTCATCTGATCTCTCTCTCTCTCTCTCTCTCTCTCTATCACCTCACCACCCCTTTCATTGACCTCTTCACTGCTCCAATTACTTCTTCCTTTTTCCTTTCAGTTGATCAGCTTTCCATTTAATTCTTTGGTTGATATTTGTGATTTATATGTATATTATATATTTAAACACACTAACACACATGTAAACACACACACACACACACACTCAACCGACACTCTTCCCACACACTTTCACAATTCTGTACGCCCACACACACCTTTTATAATTATAATTGTATTAATATGTATATATATATATATATAATTGTTCATGTGTATTGATATATAATCTTCCATGTATATATATATATATATATATTTGGTTATGTATATATACTCACAATACACACTCAATGTGTATATTTGCCTGTGTAAATATACATATATATATGTATGTTAATATATATATATATATATATATCCTTGTGACACATAACATAATCATGAGATTCAAAATATATATATTTTGGTATATTTCTCTACTCTCGGACTTTTCGTAGTTAATTTTTAGACTACTATTTAAAATCTCATAGTGCGTGCCATATCACCTGATATTTTGGGTCAGGGTGTTACAATATCCCACGAGGGGTCAACTCAATTGCTGGTATGACACAATGCTAATGCTAGGAACAAATTTAAGGCGTGGCATGTGCAAGTGTACATTTTAAAAACTATACATCTACCCATTCATCAATGCAATGCAAAGGTGATATGCATGACGCACACATGAAAACTCTATGCCACACCTATGTCTCGCTTCACGGCCCTTCCCCGTTGGACACGAGTACCAATCTATGTCTCATTTCACGATTCGTCTCTATTGACATGAGTACCAATGGCCAATTTTGGGTTTTTCACCATAAGATCTACACACTCATAATGTATAGCACCAAGTGCTCAACTCATGCCATGTTTCCAAGGATTTACACTATGCCAACATGCCTTGATTTTTTTCTTATGCAACTCAATGAAACATTTCATCAACACATGGAGCATGACTAAAAAAAATGCCTCATTCATAAAGCAAAGCATAACTTTAATTTCATAACACTTTTTCTACTTGAATATGAGTCACAATTCAATGAATTAAACATATGATCAAGTTTCATGTTCATTACTTTAACAATTTCTCAAAGAAAATATAAATACACAAACTACCAACTCATGGAATAAATCATAACTTTCAAACCACAAGAGTTTTTCTACATGAACATAAGCTAGAATATAATAATCCAACACATATGCAAGGTAAACCTTCATCATAGTAACTAAATGTCAAGAAACTCAAAGAACACAAAAGTACCTAAATTACCAACTCTAAGTTTTCAAAGCAACTACCACCTAAGTGATTTTCTAACATCAAGTAAACACCTAAATCATTCAATCAACACATAGAAAGGCAATGAAACTTAAATCTATTCCTAACTTAGCAAGATATCATACCTAAAATGGTTTTTCTCAAACCGAGGGAGTTGTGTTCGCTGTGTAGCCGAACCAATCCATGAGAATATAGGTCTTGATGAGAGAAAACAACTTCTTAGAAGGAAGCCTTGCAAGAATCTTGGCCTAGGAATGTGTTTTGGTGGATTGAAGTTTGGAGAACCTAGGGCTTTTCTTCACTTTTCTCCCATGCACGATTTCTGATCTGAATTTCAGACCCAAATATGAAAAAAATACACTAAGGGGCTGTATTTATAGTGCAGGGGCAAAGGTGCAAAATGACCCTTTTGCCCTTAATGAATCCGGGACCTCGTTACACTACAACTCATCCCGAAACGCCTCAATACGATATTTTGTTTTATCCAAAGTTCTTAAAATTATTTTAAATGAAATGTTTCAAAAAAATAAATTTTCGCCTATGGTCGGGTTTGGCCGGATCCACCCTAGCCACTCGAATGCCCTTTTGGTCCAATTTTTGCAACTATCTCTGAATAGGCTCACATTTTTATAGGAGGTGTATTTTAACATTCTAAGCATATTTCTCTTCTATGGAATACTCAAAATATTCTTCTAAATATGACTTATGTCTAAATGTGTATGTATAGTACCCTACCGGCAAATGATGCATGAATAGTGCTCTACCGGCAAAACGAAAAATTCACTCTCATTTTTCCAGGTCTCTACATCCTTCCCCCCTTAAAGAAATTTTGTCCCAAAATTTAAAAATGTACCTCTTCGACAAAATTTAGAAAAATCAATACAAAATGTGTTATAACATGGAGACGTGCAGCCTTACCTATGGATCCTTCACCTCTCCATTCGCCAGGCGATGTGGAATGCATTACCCTCTCCCCCAAAGGAACCTCGTCCACTTGGGTGGGCGTGCAGTGTCATGCAGACATCTCTACACTCTCTGCTAGGGTTTGGTTCTGATCCCATCTATAATGGCCCACTCCACATGGCACAACGTATAATGAAATCCTCAAACATGTTGGCTTATCAATGCCAATTTTTCAAATCCATCCAAACATCATAACCTACCTCAATAATGCAACATAAAATAGAATTCTCAATGCTCACAAGAATACCTCAAAGTCTCTCACACACATGATAACTATCTAACTAACCTTAAATCAAGCTATGCAATCATCTAGTAACTCATCACAATGGCATCAATATATCACCTGTAATTCAATAATTCAATATTCTCCAAGTACTATAATTATCCACAAGATATCAACAATATAATCTTAAAGTAAAGTCATCCTCCTCTACCTTAGTCTATATATAACCACGACTAAATGTCATGCATTAATAAAGATTAGTTTATTTATTTCAAGTATACATACATTAACTGGATATTCAAATGTAGCAAAATGTAGTTTATGTATTCTAAACGTGAAACTTAAGGCAATATATCAAGGTTTAAAAAAAAAAAAAAACTCAAAATATTAGAGAAGGTAAAAAAAATAATTCCAATTTCATCTAAGGTTATTCTAACTCATCATCGTTCTAGTCAATATATTAAATAAAGTCTCATAACAATTGAGATTCTTAGTGAAGCTCTTCACCAATTTCAACTATGAATATATATCAATCCTTACACACATGTATCAAAACACACATATATATAAACATGTTTAAACATACTCTTACACAATGCATTAATAACAATCAGTTTGTATAGACATTATAGTCGTAGTACTATAACGGGTACTAAACTAGCATACATATATAGAATCAACAAGTAATATTCAATAGCTAACACATAGCCTACTATATCAACACCTAAGCATAAGATCCGTCCTAAGAATATTCATATACATAATTAGGTACACAACTTACCATATAGGTAACTAGGTATACAACCAACCCTATGGATATCTAGGCTTATAGCCTATCTTATAGGTAACTAAGCATATGGTCTATCTCATAAATTACTTGGTCTACTATATAGATATAAGAATTTAACCCCAGTTCATCCATAACCAAGCATACCACATATTGTAAAATTTCATACACTTAAGCAATAAGCATTCACCTAATCATGTAATCCAAACCAGCTCAATTAAGTCGAGGTCTAACCTCTCTCAACTCATGATAGAGTCAATCCTAGAAGGATCCACTAACACCCTATGAAATAAAAACTATCTCCCTCAGGAGTACATACCGTCACTCTCCCCCTATAGCTGTCTATACTCACTCGTAAAGCAAACACCCAATTTCTCCCCCAATATAATATCAAAACTAGACATGTCAAGTAGAATGAAAATCAAAAGAAAGAATGCAGTCAGCTATTTCTATCGAGCAATCTCTACAGATCCTCGTCAAGGTCACACTACCCCAAGTATATTCACATAATTCGCATCTTAAACACAAGACTCTTATTAAAAAATTTACATCATCCAACTCTTAACCTGATATACAATTTCCTTCAAAGAAACAACTAATATTTATCCTTCATTCTATCATAATTGTGTAATCACTCTTACAACTATACTAGAACTAAGTTCATGATTCACACCTTAATTCGTTCCAATTCAAGCAACTCTTTATTTTTACAAGGCTTATTTTCATAGGTTCATTTAATCAATCCACTATTCTTATCATAGTTAGTATCAATTATTTTATAGGACTAGGTAAGACAATAGTATTCATCTCTAGGTTACCTCCATAGTCCACCACAAGATAACAAATTCCAGTTTAATAAAAGAATCATCACAACCCCTATCTTTCAGATTCACATCACTTGAAGTCATCAGCATTCATCCTAAACACAAAATCAAAATTCGATTATATCATAACTTGGATTTATCCACATCAATCTTTTCCAAACTATTCATGTTTATACAATTCTTCTAAGACAAGAGATCATCAATCATTACCTGATAATCTAACAAATCCTGTAAACATACTTGCTTAATCATAACTTATAAAACTCACGTCAATCTCCTCCACCCATTGTTTACAATAAACAAATAACAAGTTTTCACCCAATTCAAACACAGTCTTTCGCCAAAAAATCCATTTAAGCAATACAATATACACATGCCCATAGTATTATCCCATAACGCTATATGATATCATGAGGGCAACTAAGCACCAATCTATCATGTACGTAAACATGTACCAAGTTATTACGTAAACATGCATCATAGTATAATATCAATTAACACATAATCACACATGTTAGCTTCAAGTATAAATAACCACATAACACACAAGGTCCTATCACATACTACCGACAACTCACACTAAGTCACATGTTTTCCTCTAGGGTTCCATGGTGTTCAACAAAACCCTATCATTGCTAGGTATTCTCTAACTAAAGTTTTAATACCTAGCTGTCAAAGCCTACACATTTCACAATGTTTAGAAAAAAAAATTCAAATCATGCGTCGTGGTCCTATTATGCGCAACAACACCCCATGGTCTCTAGGTATTCGAACCTATGCACTGATACCATGTTGTCACGCCTTGAATTTTCACAAACCCGGGGAGTGAGTGAAATGAAATAAGAAGAGTAAAGGAAAGGTCATTAAGGCAAATTTAATTAATTATGCATTCCTTCCTCCATGTTTCCCCAAAATTATAAGTGAAGACTTGCCATTTAACTCAACCAAAATGGTCTCCTAATGTTGCTCAATCATCTCTCCTAATTAATATTTAAAATAGTTTAAGTCATGTTAAAAAATGGTTTCTAAAATAGCCCACTCAATGTCTCTAAATATGTCCTTCGATAATGGTCCAAATGGGCCTGAAATGTCCATAAGGCATGGGCCAAGAATAAGTCCAAAAGGTCTACCAAAATTAGTTTAAGAAAATGACCAAACATGGCCCATGTAAGTGGCCAAACATAGCCCGAAAATGTGACCAAATATAGCCCAAAGGGGTGGCCAAACATGGCCCAAAGGTTGGCCAAACATGGCCCAATAGGGTGCCCAAACATGGTCCAAAAAGGTGCCCAAACGTGGCTAAAAAAGGTGGCCAAAGGGGCAGGTGTCAGGAGGTGTCAGGCTGGCAGCAGGTGGCAACATGCTGGGCGCGCAGGGGGCGCCGCAGGCTGGGTGCGCGCAGGGCATGCGGCAGGCGCTCGGCGCGCAGGGGCGTGGGAGTGGGCGCGGTTGCACAACTGGGGGCTGGCCTACTCTATTTCATTGTAGCGACTGCAAGCTATTTTTCTGATTTCCGGTAGAATTACTGTTCATGGCTGTGAGCAGTTTCTCTGTTTTCAAAATTGTTTTCTAAGTTTTTCAAGCCACTTTTCTTCCATTTTTAGCCTATTTTCCCAAGGTTTCTAAACCCCCCTTTTTGGCATCCTTCCCACCTATTTAAAAGGTGTTTTACACACTTATCAAGTCTTTTAATTTTTCATAAAATTTCAACATAACCTCCTTTGTTTTCCAAGCCTTTTTCCCACCTAATATTCACAATACTTCATATGTATAAGTATGTCACAACCCACCCTCACTCGGTGGCCACAATTCATGTAAATTAAACATACATCCCTTGTTATCAACATACACATCTAGTTGTCTCAATATATACATATGATGCTCATTAAATAAAGATATCCTACATATCAATTAGGTTTACACCCTTACACTTTAAAATAGCCGAAGGCCTATAATCTACTACTTTTCCAAACTGAATACAAGTCATTTGGGCTTATGACCATACATACAAAAATGTGCCCCAAGGGCCAAATGTCCATCCAAGGCCCCTTCCTCTCCTTCCTTCAAGACTTCCTCAAGTCCCAAATACCGGGAGCCTCATCTGTAATATGATATCCCACGAGGGGTCAGTTCAATTGCTGGTATGACATAATGCTAATGTTAGGAACAAATTCAAGGCATGGCATGTGTAAGTGTACATTTTAAAAGCTATACATCTACCCATTCATCAATGCAATGCAAACGTGATATGCATGATGCACACATGCAAACTCTATGCCACACCCATGTCCCGCTTCACGGCCCTTCCCCGTTGGACACGAGTACCAATCTATGTCTCACTTCACGGTCTGTCCCCATTGGCATGAGTACCAATGGCCAATTTTGGGTTTTTCACCACAGGATCTACACTCTTATAATGTATAGCACCAAGTGCTCAACTCAAGCCATGTTTCCAAGGATTTACACTATGCCAACATGCCTTGATTTTTTTCTTATGCAATTCAATGAAACATTTCATCAACACATGGAGCATGACTAAAAAAATGCCTCATTTATAAAGCAAAGCATAACTTTAATTTCACAACACTTTGTCTACATGAATGTGAGTCACAATTCAATGAATTAAACATATGATCAAGTTTCATGTTCATTACTGTAACAATTTCTCAAAGATAATATAAATACACAAACTACCAACTCATGGAACAAATCATAACTCTCAAACCACAAGAGTTTTTCTACATGGACATAAGCTAGAATATAATAATCCAACACATATGCAAGGTAAACCTTCATCATAGTAACTAAATGTCAAGAAACTCAAAGAACACAAAAGTACCTAAACTACCAACTCTAAGCTTTCAAAGTGACTACCACCTAAGTGATTTTCTAACATCAATTAAACACCTAAATTATTCAATCAACAAGTAGAAAGGCAAGAAAACTTAAATCTATTCCTAACTTAGCAAGATATCATACCTAAAATGATTTTTCTCAAACCGAGGGAGTTGTGATCGCTGTGAAGTCGAACCAATCAGTGAGAATATAGGTCTTGATGAGAGGAACAACTTCTTAGAAGGAAGCCGTGCAAGAATCTTGGCCTAGGAGTGTGTTTTGGTGGCTTGAAGCTTGGAGAACCTAGGGCTTTTCTTCACTTTTTTCCCATGCACGACTTCTGTTCTGAATCTCAGACCAAAATATAAAAAATATATAATAAGGGGTTGTATTTATAGTGGAGGGGCAAAGGTGCAAAATGACCATTTTGCCCTTAATGAATCCGGGACCCCGTTACACTACAACCCGTCCCGAAATGCCTCAATTCGATGTTTTGTTTTAGCCAAAGTTCTTAAAATTATTTTAAATGAAATTTTTCAAAAAAATAAATTTTTTCCATTGGCCAGGTTTGGCCGGATCCACCCGGATGCCCTGTTGATCCAATTTTTGAAACTATCTCCGAATACGCTCAAATTTTTACAGGAGGTGTATTTTAATATTATAAGCATATTTCTCTTATATGTCATACTCAAAATATGCATCTAAATATGACTTCTGTCTAAATGTACATGTATAGTACCCTACCGGCAAATGGTGCATGAATAATGCTCTACCGGCAAAACGAAAAATTCACTCTCATTTTTCCATGTCTATACATGTCAAGTATGTATAAGAATACAAATTTTCAGCCTCGAGGAAATAAAATTGTGACAAGGTTAACAATTATCACATGTTAGAGTTCGGGTTTTACTTTCCTCAAAATAGTTCTTCCTCCTTTCAAGAGGAATTAGATCTCATTCTCTTTTCCTTTTGATGATCCTATAAATCAAGAAAAATTATTTATTTCAATATTTTTCATAGACTTAATCTGATTTTATTGATGAGTTTATGGTCTTTTGGTCTCAGCAAGTTTCTATCTCTCTCTACACGCACACAATACACACACTGTTCACACACACTAGGTCTGTCTTGTATTTGCACGCACATAATAAATGACACACACGTTATACTTATATATACATATGTCATATATATATATGTATATGTGTGTGTGTGTGTATATATATATATATATATTGTGCATGAAATTTAATTGGTGGGGAGAGATGCCCAATGGGGTGTTAGCACCTCAATTCTGAGCATGTAGATTTGGGAGCTTAATAGGGTTTATATACATATACATATATATATATATATATATCTAGTGAGATATATAACACAAAAGTGCTTGTAGCCTAGCTAGTAATCTTTTTGGGCTTAGAATGCTTCCTATTTTTGGTTTGGGGTTCAAACTCTTTGGCCAACATTTTGGCCTTATTTTCTCTATTTTTCTCTTCTTATGCCTTGTTTGGAATTTTGGGTATGTTTGTTAAATTTTTAAAGTTGTATTTCAATTGTCCTAAAAACTTATTGGTATTCTTGACGTGTTTTTTAATTTTTGTATGCTTCATTTTCATGTCATTAATTTTATTTCTAACACGTTACATTGTGTTTTGTAATACCCGAAGAATCCGATATGACTAAGATGGCCCGACCTAATAAAATTAGGTCATGTAACGGTAATGTTCGAAATGGCTAAAAATACATTAAGCCATAATGGGATTAATTATCCTCAGATACGAAATTAATCAAAAACACTAAAGATGGTGCATACTCAAGAAATTGACAACCTGGTCAACCGAGTCAAAATAATTTGGACTAGTGCCAAAATTGACAATATGAGACCAATACAGATAATTAATTATGGAAATAATGCGAATATAGAATAAGGCACTAACGGGTACCCAATATCGGTAAAAGGAGTAATGATGATACCGAGCTCCGGATTAATACCCAATTTACCGGTGTTCCATAAATTGATATTTTATGAAATAAATATCAATGTTCGGGGGAGGGGGCCAATGTGTATATAACATAAATATACACATATATGTATTGGCAGTCAATATACATATAAATATGTATATATATATAAAGTATATCAAAATATATATATATATATATATATATATATATATATATTACAAATCTAATATATATGTATATGTGTGTCTGTGTGTGTGTGTGTCTAGGTAGCTGAAAACTCAAATAAATACATGTGAGCAAGCAACCCATTTCTAAAACAAAAAAAGAGAGGGCCCTACGTGAGGAAGTAGAAGCAAGAGGAAGAGAGAGAAGCATCAAAGGAAGGAATAGGAAGCCAGGGCAAGTAAGACTTTCAATTTGAAGTTTATAAAATTGCATTGTTATTCAACTGGATTTTCAAAACTTTAAGTAAAACACCTAAAATATTATAGGGTTCAAAAGTACATGACAAATGATGAATTTAGGAAGAAACAGGGAGCGGTTTGGTGGAGAAATGATGGAGAAAAGTGAGGTTGCAAGTTTCAGGGTGGTGAGGAATTTTGGTGGATATGAGTGATTTTAGGAACGAAAAAATACTTTTGTAACTCCCAGAAACCTACACGAAGAAATTGGGGCCAAAATAGTGGCTGAAAAGCCATGAAATAGGAAAATGGTGGCTCGCGGAAAGTCAAGGTCCTGCTGGAGCCCAACTGTGCAACCGTATCTCATGTATTTTTGAATGCCAAAACCCAATTTGGAAACCATGGAAGGAATCCTTGAGAGATGTAGAATCGAACCCCGTTGGAATTAGCTTGAAATTCCATCGGCGATGAGTGGTCGGCTGCTGGCGAAGACGCTAGAAGTTGGCTAGAGAAGAAGACTGTTTGGGTCGGTCTAGGGTCAGATCCAAGTTCGGGTTGAGACCCGACCTATCACACATGTGGGTTTAATAGAACGGCGTCATATTGGTAGATTTGTTTTAATTTTAAAATTGAATTAGTTATGTTTGGTAACATGGATAATAAATCTGATCTAATAGCCTCAGACAGAACAGGGATATCCTATCCTTGAATTGGACCTTGTCCACTGTTTGGCTCTGAACCAATTAGAAAAAAAGAGAGAAAGGGAACGGTGCGGTGCACATGTGACATAATATTAACTAAATAAATATATAATATAAAATTAAATAATTTAATTAATAAT
Source organism: Nyssa sinensis (assembly GCA_008638375.1). Lineage (NCBI taxonomy): Eukaryota > Viridiplantae > Streptophyta > Magnoliopsida > Cornales > Nyssaceae > Nyssa > Nyssa sinensis. The sequence continues at coordinate 26,869,855 of CM018044.1, read as the reverse complement.
TTAATTTAATTATTATAAATTGTCCCGTTATCCAAATAAATTACACAAGTAGAATATTTTAACTATTTTGGACATTCTGGATCCCAATGGCAGAATCCGTTTTACGAGACGAGATTCAAAAAAATTAAGACGCGTAAAAAATAAAATTATTATTTTACCCCTAATATAATACGAAGCTCAAATAAAGTCTAAAATTGGACGAAATTGCATACCAATGGAGGTCTAAATAATTATGAAATCGTATAAATGACTAAATAATGATATGGGCTCAGAATTTCATAAAATGTGAAATGACCAAAATACCCCTAAGCATAAGAAATACAAAGTAAAGGCTAATTAAATCCTAAAAATGGCCAATATGATATAATTGACTGTTATAAGCATAGTAATGTGAATTAAAGGTCTAAATAAGACTCCGGAGGGTCAAAGTATAAAATAGAATATGACCGACGTGTCTCGATAATCTAAAATAGATACCAAATGAGATCCAAAAGACTCAAAAATTTATATAAAGGACATGTGGAATACTCTGAGGACCAAGATAGGGTCCGGAGCAAGAATGACAAATTACCATTTTGCCTCTAAGGTTAAATAAGTGATTAATTGATAACGAATGAAGTCGAAATGACTTAGATTATAATTCTAAAAGCAACTAAACTTAATTAGGGAATTTAATAGCCTAAGTTGAAACCCAATAAATAGGTAATAGGCCAATGGACTTAATTAGGTGATTTGATAGACTCCTAAGATGATGAATTATTCATGAATGGATGGATTCTTATATTTATGTGATTAATGATGATTATTCAAGAAATACAAGGATGTGTCTAAGGAAGTATCTAGAGAACATCTGTAAATGGAGATAAGCATAAAAGTTTGTGAGCAACTTGAAACTTCTGACTTGGTATTATTTTAACTGTCATAACATTTTCATCTAGTGTATTATTTAAATGCATATATTTTGTATTGCATAAAAATTGGCATAATTTCATTTTGTTCTGATTCTGTTCTATTCTATTATGTTTTGACTCTTGGGTCCAATGAAGAAATTGAGCGATGTGGCATAAGTAGGCCAAAAGCAAACCCAGAGGGTAGAAGCCCCACGAGTGTCCGTTTATGGACAGTTGGGAATGGCTCAAACATACTTGATGATATACCTGATGGATATATTGGCATGTTGTTTTGTTCCGCTCAATTATTTCCTGTTCTGTTCTGAGCAATTCCCAGAGGGTAGAAGCCCCATGATTGTCTGTTTATGGGTAGTTGGGAAAGGCTCAAACATACTTGATGATTATGCCTTTACTTCTTATTGATCTATTGGCATTTTGCTCTGTTCTATTTTGTTCTGTTCCGTTCAATTCTATTCTGTCATGTTCTGATCTGTTCTGTTTTACTTGAACTGCATTAAATCATGCATTTTATTTGGAACTATTACTTTTAAAGTGACTGAACTATTCATGTGTTTTATAAACAAGAACTGGTTTTGAAACCCATGGCAGGGAACCTATGTTACTTACTGGGCTTGTTTAAGCTCATTCTATTTTAACATTTTTTAGAATTTATCTCCATTGGATTAAAAGGCACAAAGAAATAAAACTAGGCGGCCGGAGGCATCCCAAGTAAGGATTTGATGGCAATGAATTATGTAGACTTGGATTGTTGTAGACTGAATCATGCTATTAAGGTTTGTGGAACTATATTATTGAATTCATTGATATACAATAGATGCATTGGGACATGGCTCATGTATATTGGTACTCTCGAAATATTAGATGACTGGTTATAGACGTGCTATGATGTGATTAGATAAGTTGCATTCCTAACTCAGAATGATAATTAAAAAGGTTTTAAATTTTCACTTCTCTGACCCTACATTTGGAATGCAATTCATTGTAAAGTTAAGAAGTTTGCCTTTGGTTGGTCACATTGTCGGTAGGGAGACCGGCAAGATGGCTAACTGGCATCACATCTTCGGCATCCGCATAGGGTGGGGTGCCGGGATGTGACATGTTTTATTTATACCAAAAATACATCATATTTATTAGAAAATTCTTGATTAAATTTGTTTTGCTCACGTATCGTGCTAATTTGCCCAATTTCACTTCGTGTGCTAATTTTAATATTCATAGACTACCAATTTCTTTTTAAGATGTCTAATTAATTAATATCTAATTAATTTTATAAAAATGGCATTAACGTAAATTACTTTGCCTAATTGGGTCGGGATATTACAACAGGTATGCCAACAAGTTAGTCCACAAACAATGACGAAAGAGGATTTGACTAATCTTCGACTTAAGGGACCCATAAAAATGGGCACGTTGATAAGAATCACAAATAGATATTACGAATAACTCGAAACTTATCCTTGCATTGTAATATAAAGGGCACACGAGTAAACTATCCTTGCAAGAACCAAAGGATACTCATAAATACAAAAAAGGAAATACGATATTTGCGATAATCAAATAAAGTCAAATAGATGAAAAGTGAATGACGTTGCAAATCACGCAACCGAACACGTATAGGGAATCCGATGAAGGATTTGCGACCAAAGAGAAATTGAAAGGAAAGTGGAATTGTAATATCTCGACCCGGGATATGGCACGTATACTGAGGTAGACCCGGTCGAGTAGTGTAATACCAGTTGTAACCCAAGCTGTTTAAGCTCTATATCATGATATTTCATTGGACTGAACGATTTTGAATATGAATGGTTTGTTTTGTATAGCCAGTGTCGAGCGACACCCGAGCAACCTAGGATCGAGCCTCGTAATGCATGCACGTACGTACTTCCGTGCATGTGAACGTTTGCATGCATGTGTAGCTTAATTAAAATGAGTGTATGTACGCGTGTGTAGAAATGTGTATATACGTATATATATGAATATATATATATATAGATATGTATACATGTATAATTAGGGTGTATATATATGTATACATACGGTATAGTATAATATGTATATAATATGTATATATGTATGTATGTATAAATGGGAAGGGCAAAAAGGAAAAAGGGAGGAAAGGGGCTATGTGTGTGCTGTATGAGTGAACAATACGTGTAAGGTGTGTGGCTAAAGTGAGGGCAACAAGGTTGCTGACTTGAGATGCAAATGGGAGTGCATATATATATGTATATATATATATTGTGTAAGTTGTGCATGGATGATAGAGGATTGATGGGCGATTTAAAGTAGTCAAGGATGACTACAAGAAATGGGGGAAGAGAGAGAAAATGTGGCTGCAAGTGGGGGGTAAGTGGATGAAAAATCCTCTATATATAGAGTTGCCTACTTAGAGAAATTTAGAAAAATTGAAGGAACCCAAGAAGCAGAGAGAAATCCTGAGATTCAAAAGTGAAGAAAAAGAAGAAAAACCAAAAGAAAAGGAGGGGAAACTATGAGCCAAAAGCTCACACGGGTGAGTGAAAGTTACCTTCTATTTTTAATTTTAAAAGCATGTTCGTTTAGTTCTGAATATAGGGTCTAAACAAGCATGAAACATGATAAAAATAAGAAGAAATCGAGGGTCATTTGGTGTAGAAACGGAAGAGAAAAATAAAGTTGCAGGTTTTATAGATAATTCGAGTTCCATAGTTTTTATGCATAAAACTTAGATTTTATGGTGAGGAACTCATCCTCTTGAGTGCAGGAAAAGATTAGCAAAAGATTGGCGTCAAAACATTTAGAATAATAACATAAAACTGGCTCACCGAAAAACTGCCTATTTGGCCGGAGTTATTGTTTGGACCTATTGGTACGTTTAGGTTGGTCTAAACAAGAAACTAAGCATAGATTCATGATCCCCATGAAGTTATGAAGGGAACCACATTGAGAAAGATAGGAAAACTCACCAGAACATGTCGGCCATCACCGGAGAAGGCGACGGAATGCCATCGGAACCCTATCGGAAACTCAGGGAGGGTGATGAATAGGGTTGGTCGAAACTGGTGTCGTGTTGGGGCTTTGGGCCTTGATACTGCGTCGTTTGAGTTAAGGGTTTTTAAATTAAAAGGGAAGGGGATTGTTTGGCTCCAGGTGTTTCAAATTTAAATTGGGAATTAGGGATTTGGGGGATATCCTATTCGCGGTTTAAGGGGTGAGTCACTGTTTGGTTTAGGAAATGTAAGAAAAAAAATTACGTAGGGGCTGCTGCCCCTGCGAGTCGAATAGAGGACCTAAGGTGAGGATAAGATTCGCATGACCAAGTTAGACAGGCAAGCCCATGTTAACTCATGGGCATAAAAATATATATATATATATATATATATATATATTATAACTAATAGATAAATGGAATAAAATGAAAAAGGGCTGTGCCCTTGGAGAATCGAAACAAGGACCTTATACGTAGAAACCCCAACCCTAACCAAATGGACAGGCAAACCCGTGGTATCCAATACGCAGAAATATATATATATATATTATATATATTATGTACAAATTATATTTAATTAATTAAATTAAATTAAATATAGTGAAATAATGCGAAGTCTAATTAATATAAATGAATAGTGTATTTTGACTATCTCGGGCATTTTGAATCCAATGGTGAGGTCCATTTTTCAAGACGGGACTCCAAAAAATAAAGACCTGTAGAAATACTAAAATGACCAAAATACCCCTATTACTACCCGAACCCAAATGGAATTTTAGGAAAGCCTAAACCGACTTTCTTCGGCATTCCGAACTCAATAGTAGAGTCTAAATTAGTGATAGAGGTTCTTATAATAGCAAGGAATAAAATTTGATGAATAAAATTAATTGTGAGACGTATCTACTAACATATAGGGAACTCGAATGGAAAGGGCAAACTCACAGAATACTGATCTAGGACTGTATTTAGGGGTCTATAAAACCTACTCTCTTCCATGTGGTGTGTCTAAAGCCAAGTTTATTTCATTACTGCCAACCTTGTACTCTTGAACGTACCTGATATTATTGTTTTTCACAATGTGATATTGTTCTATCTTGTGGACATTGATTGACTGTTATATCATTGTTATCATGTTGAACCATGCCTTGAAAGGCCTACTGTTATGTTTTCACTGTATATATGATATTCGATTTTTATACTCTTATAGAATCACTTATGATCATGATGTGTTTATGTATACCGGATTTGTGCTCAGTCATAATATCCATCTGATGCTTTCTGATTCACTAGAGACCTACCGGTCAAGTCCGTGAACGGACATATGAAAATTCATTAGAATTCATTGGGGGGTATGCTGGGCTCCAAAAGACCGAGGGTGTGCCAAACCCTGACACAGAGTAAATGCATCTCTTATATGATTATATGACTATGATTGTTGAATGACACTACCCCTTATGACTTATCATTTATTGAGAGACATTCCTTATTGATTTGATTGTGATTGGTTTACTGTGGTAGTACATTTCATGTTGATATATTATTATTGAGAACTCCATGTTGATGTTATATCCATTACTCCTGATTGTACATTGTGATCCACTGTTCATTGGCCATTATGGCAACTATTCTCATTGGCTATCACAACATCTCTTTTCTTATGATTGACTATCATATTCTTATTCATGGATTCGTATTCTTTTATGATCACCGATACTAGTGTCAGAGATGGGAATTTACTTGCTGAGCTTTTGTAGCTCATTTCATTTACTTACCATTTCTCAGGTAGTGACGCCGCAAGACCCCAGTAGGAGTCTGAGAGCGTAGGAGGACATTTTTGAGGAATGTACCAGTTTATGTTTAGTTCTCCCATGTAATCACCACCCACGGGTGTTGGTTATGTTAGTTTTGTATTAACACTTGTAGAACCATATTATGTATTGAACAGACTTCCGCTGATTTTATCATTGATAAGACTTCCGCTTGTTATTGTTTAAAATTTTTCGTACATTTGCATATTAGTACTATGATACAGGAATGGAAAAAGTAGGGACAGCCTTAGGGTCGACCCCGCGACACGAGATCCGCATAGGGTGGGTTTTGGGTCGTGACAGCTTGGTATAAGAGCTATAGGTTCGATTATGAGTTATGGGAGATAGGACTAGAATTAGAATTGATAGATAAGACTGACGTTTTATTTTATATGATCATTGACTCTTATTTTACACATTGACTGGTCATCTCATTGGTTATCTTTACAGACATGGTTAACATGAGGTAAAATCCGTTGCCTATAGATCATTTAGATTAGTTGGAAAGATTGATGCAGAGCGTCATCGAGTCTCTGCCATGGGTTCAGGCCGGTACGAGTCAGTCGGTATGATAAGAGTAGCCTGTCAACATTCTTATACAAGCGGTTTCAGAAAATGAAACCCCCGACATTCGATGGTACGAGAGGAGCTATTGTAGCTAAGGAGTGGCTAGTAGAGATAAATAAGATTTACAATATCCTGATATGTACTAAGGTTCAGAAGGTGGCCTATGCCACATATATGCTCAAGGGGATGGCACATAAGTGGTGGATGATAGAGAATGCTAGAGAGCTAGGTATGGACTGGGAACGATTCACTACGGTCTTCAATAAGAAGTACTTCCCCTAGGAAGTACGGAACCGGAGAGTTGCTAAGTTCATAGTACTACAGCAAGGAGCGATGACGGTAGAGCAGTATGAGGCCACATTTACTGAGTTGGCCAGGTTTGCTCCGAACGTCATCAACAATAAGGATTTGAAAGCTCGTAAGTTCGTGGAGGGGTTGCGGTGGTCTATCAAGGATAAACTTAGACCCCAGCGGTTGACTACTTATGACGACGTAATGCAGACTGTATAGATCATAGAGAGAAGTGGCGAGGAGTTCTGTAGAGATCTGAAAAATCAGGAAATTTTTTTCTTTTTTGCCGGTAGGGCGCTATTCATGCACTGTTTGCCGGTAGGGTGCTATATATGCATCATTAGGCATAAGTCATGTTTAGGAGCATAATTTGAGTATGCCATAGAAGAGAAATATGCTTAGAATGTCAAGATACACCTCCTGTATGAATTTGAGTTTAATCATAAATAGTTTAAAAAATTAGACCAAAAGGGCATCTCGGGTGGCCCGGGTAGAATTGGCCAAACCCAGTCGCAGGCGAAAATAATTTTTTTTGAAAATTTTCATTTAAAATAATTTTAAGAACTTTGGCTAAAGCAAAATTTCGAATTGAGGCATTTCGGGACGGGTTGTAGTGCAACGGGGTCCCGGCTTCATTAAGGACAAAAAGGTCGTTTTGCCCCTTTTGTCCCTTGACTATAAATACAACACTTAGTGTAAAAAAATGAGAGAAATGGTTTGGAGAAGCAGCAGCAGCCGTGCATGGGAGAAAAATGAAGAGAAAACCTAGGTTTCCAAATCTTCAAGCTTCCAAAATACACTTCTAGGCTTGGATTTTCACAAGACTTCCTTCTCGGAAGTTGTTCCCCATGTCAAGGGCTACATTTTCACTAATTGGTTCGACTGCACAGCGAGCACAACTCCCTAGGGTTGAGAAAAACCCTTTTAGATATGATATTTTGCTAAGTAAGGAATAAGATTAAGTTTAGGAATGTTTTTTATAAGTTGATTGAATGTTTATATGTTTATTTGTTGTTAGAGAGTCAGTTAGGATGTAGTTGCTTTGAAAACCTAGAGTTGGTTGTTTATGTACTTATGCATTCCTTGGGAATTTGGAAAAGTGATGAACATGAACCATGACTATATGTGAAATTCATTGTATTCTAGCTTATGTTCATGTAGACAAAATCTTGTAGTTGGAAAGTTATGATTTATTCAACGTGTGGGTATTTTATGCATTTTGTGATTTTTGAGAATTTTTTGAAATGATGAACATGTAACTTGTTTATATGTTTGATTCATTGCATTCTAGCTTATGTTCATATAGAGAAACTCTTGTGATTTGAGAGTTATGATTTATTCCATGTGTTGGTACCTTATGTATTTTATGATATTTGAGAAATTGTTAAGGTTGAATGTGTAATGTGTTTATATGTGAAATGGATTGAATTACATGTTAGGTTTATGTAGACAAATTTTTGTGATATAAAAGTTAAAGTTGCTTTAAGTGCATTACATTGTTTAAGGCATATACCATGTGTTTGATGAAATACTTTATTGGAAATGTATAGAAAAATCAAGGCATATTAGCATAGTGTGAATCCTTGGAAACATGGCGAGAGTTGAGCACTTTGGTGCTATGCATTATGAGGGTGTAGATCCTGTGGTGAAAAACCCAAAATTGGCCATTGGTACTCATTTGAACGGGGACAGACCGATAAGTGAGACATACGATTGGTACTCATTCCAACGGGGAAGGGCTGTGAAGTGAGACATGGGTGTGGCATAGAGTTGCATGTGTGTGTCATGCATATTGACATTGCAAAGTATTGAGGGATTGGAGGGTTATAACTTCTAAATGTACACTTGCACATGCCACGCCTTAATTTTGTTCCTTGCATTAACACTGTGTCATACCAATAGTTGAGCTGACCCCTCGTGGGATATCATATTACAAATAAGGCTCCCGGTACTTGAGACTTGATGAAGTCTTAAAGGAAGGAGGGGAAAAGAACTTAGAAGGATATTTGGCCATTGGGGCGTATTTTGTATGTATGGGCATAAGCCCAAAAGACTTGTGTTTTTATTTGGAAGAACTGTGAACTATAGGCCTTGGACCAATTTGTAATGTAAGGGCTTAAGCCCCAATGACATGTAGGATATATTTATTTAATGTGCCTTACATATATATATATATATATATGTATGTTGAACGAAATGAATGTATGTTTAATTTCCATCAATTGTGGCCATCAAGTGAGGATGGATGGTAATGTGTTTATATATGTGAACGGTTACAAAATATTAGGTGGATAATGCTTAGAAAACAAAGGAGACTATGGTGAAAATTTTCAAAATATGGTAATTAGGTTGAGTGGAGTGGGAGAGCATGCCTAGACTTTCTAAGTAGGGGATTAAAAGACTTAAGAAGAATGAAGAAAAGTAAAGAAATGAAAAATGGGGGTGATTAGCCCAAAAATTATTTGAAGTCGAAAAATAAGGGAAAAGGGTAAAATGGTTAATTTATAGGTTATAGGGCCCCACACTAAGTTTGGTGATGAAATAAATTGAAATGGGTAGCAAAATATCAAAATCAAGATTTTTGGTCAAGGTTGGAAAAATTGGGCACTGTAGCATTTTAGCTACTGGTTTACTGTAGCAATGAATAGTTGTTATAGTAAACTAGCCCTTGGACATGCCCCAACCCCCTGTCGTATCCCAGTTGCGAGCCCCACGCGTGCCGCGCCCCTGCCTGTCCTATGCGCATGCGCGCCCACTGCCTGTGCATCATGCACATGCCCACGCCTGCTACTTGACAGCTCCATCACACCTATCATTGACCACTCTTTTTGAGCCATGTTTGAGCACCTTTTGAAGCTATGTTTGGACACCCTATTAGACCTTGTTTGGTCAATCCTTAGGCCATGTTTGGCCACCCTTTTGGGCCATTTTTGGTCATCTTTTTGGGCCATGTTTGGCCACCCCATTGGGCTATGTTTAGTCACTCTCATGGGCCATGTTTGGCCACTTCCTTCGACCAATTTTGGTGGACCTTTTGACCTATTCTTGGCCTATGCCTTAGGGCCTTTTGAGGCCCATTTGGGCCATTGTTCCAAGACTTATTTAGGGACATTTTTGGGACATGACTTAGACCATTTTTGACCATTGGTTGGGGAAGTGTTTGACTACCATTTGGGACCCATCTTGGGTGAGTCTAGTTAACCAATTTTCATTTTTTTTTTGGGGGGGGGGGGACATGGGGAAATGAATGAGTAATCAACTGAATATATTTAATTATCATTTATTAATTTCTTTTTAATTTCATTTCACTCTCTCCCTGGGTTTGTGGAAATTCGGGGTGTGATAAGTTCGCCAAGAGGCGAGGGAACCAGAGACAGGGGGGTAACCAGAATAGGAGGCAAGGGCCTTCTTCTTCTGGATAGGGGTCCACATTTACCAGACCTGGAGCTGTATCAAAAGCGACAGGGTCCGGTCAGAGGAGACAGGGTAGCATTAGAGGGGGTACAACCAAATGCCCTCGCTACGAGAAGATCCACAGAGGCCAATGCCTTAAGGATAGCCACACTTGCTACTACTGTGGCCAGGAGGAACATTTTGCAAGGGAGTGCCCTTAGAAGGGTCAGGCCACGATGAGCACTGCTTCGGTCAGAGTGGTAGTACCTAGAGTAGCAACACCTAAACCCTAGACCCACAGGAGTGGATAGGGGAACGTCCAGCAGCAGGTAGGACGGGTTTTCTTCATCTTACCAAGAGACGTACATGCTACAACTTTTATAGTCACAAGTTCTCTTTTAGTTTGCTTATAGCCTGCTCATGTTTTATTTGACACTAGATCTACACATTTATTTATATCCTCTACATATGCTGTTAGATTAAACATAGTGACAAAACCCTTAGGATATTTACTGAGTGTTTCGATACCATCGAGGGAAATCATTGTTGGGGGATACCATGTATAGGGATTGTGGGATACAGATTGGGGATACACATTTATTTGCTGACCTTATACCATTGGGAATTTTTGGGTCCAATGTTATCCTTGGAATGGACTGGTTGGCTGCCAACCATGCTACGATAGATTGTGTGGCCTAAGCGAGTTCTCATACAGAACCCTAGATTTCTGACAGTTGATTTCGAAGGAACAAGAGTGGCTTTCCCACCCTACTTCGTTTCCTCTATCCAGGCTAGGCATCTGCTTTGTAAGGGATGCCACAGTTTCTTATGCAGTGTCCAAGACACTGACTCTCAGCAGCCTGAGTTAAAGAAGATTCCCATTGCTAGGGAACTTCCTGAGCTATTTTTGGATGATCTTCCAAGGATGCCTATAGACAGGGAGATTGAGTTTTGCATCGACATACTGCCAGGCAGTACACCGATATCCAAGACACCATATAAGATGGCACCAACAGAACTGAAGGAGCTGAACCTCCAGTTGCAGGAATTATTGGACAAGGGTTTTATATGACCCAGCTCGTCACCATAGGGTGCACATGTATTGTTCGTTAAGAAGAATGATGGAACCATGAGGCTGTTTATTGACTATCATGAGTTGAACAAGGTTACCATAAAAAATAAATATCCACTACCCAGAGTGGATGATCTATTCGACCAGTTGAAGGGGGCTCAAGTGTTCTTAAAGATTGACCTGAGGTCCGGTTATCATCAGCTGAAAGTCAAACCCGCTGACATTCAGAAGACGGCATTCAGGACAAGGTATGGACACTACGAGTTTCTTGTTACGCCATTTGGGGTGACTAATGCGCTAGCTGCATCCATGGATATGATGAACCGTGTGTTCAAGCCGTACTTGGATGACTTCATGATTGTGTTTATAGACGATATCTTAGTTTATTCCAAGAACCAGGAGGAACACGAGGTACATCTAAGAAGAGTCTACAGAAGTTAGGTGAGTAGAAGCTGTACGTTGAGTTGAAGAAGTGTGAGTTCTGGCTCTTTAGTATAGCATTTCTGGGACACATGATCAGCAATGAGGGAATCTCTGTTGATTTTCAAAAGATCGAGGCAATCATGAATTGGCCTCAACGTACTAGTGTCACAGAAGTGTAGAGTTTCATGGGGTTAGTAGGCTACTATAGGAGATTTGTCAAGGATTTCTCCAAGATAGCTACGCCTATTACCCAATTGACCAGGAAGGGTGTTCCTTTTGTTTAGACAGAGGAGTAGGAGATGAGCTTCTAAGAGTTGAAGGATCGACTAGTTACAGCTTTAGTATTGATAGTGCCAGATGGAACTGAGGGGTTTGTGATTTATAGTGATGCCTCATTCAAGGGTTGGGGTGTGTGTTGATGCAGAACAGAAGGGTGGTAGCATATGTTTCATGACAGTTGAGACCACATGAGAGGAACTACTCGACACACGACCGCAATTCAGCAAGCCATTGTCTTCACCTTGAAGATATGGAGGCATTACTTATATGGAACCACGTGCGAGATCTTCACTGACCATAAGAGCCTCAAGTATCTGTTTACACAAAAGGAGCTCAACATGAGACAGCACCGCTGGTTAGAGTTGTTGAAGGACTAAGCTTCGTCAAGAGGCTGAGTTAGGCATAGACTCCGAGTTTTTAGTACGAGAAGGGATGTTATGCTATTAGGGCAGGATCTGTATACCCGATGTGCCAGAGGTCAAGAGGGAGATTCTTGATGAAGCACACAGTTCGAGATTTGCCTTGCATCTAGGGAGCACCAAGATGTATCACAATGTCAGAAGCACTTATTGGTCGTCCGAGATGAAGTGTGACATAGCTGAATATATAGCACGTTGTGCCAAGTGCCAGCAGGTCAAGGTAGAGCATCAGAAGCTTGGAGGACTTCTATAGTCGCTACCTATTCCCGAGTAGAAGTGGGAACACATTACGATGGATTTCGTGTTAGGGTTGCCAAAGACATCAAAAAGGAGTGATTCTATCTAGGTCATTGTGGACAGGTTGACCAACTCATTTTCTAGCAACCAAGACGACACAGACCTTATAGGGACTAGCTAAGTTGTACATCAGAGAGATTGTCAGACTTCATGGAGTTCTAGTATCGATCATATCTTATAGGGATCCACGGTTTGTATCATGATTTTAGAGGGGTCTGCAGCAAGCTATGGGCACGGAACTAAGTCTCAGCACTGCGTATCATCCCGAGACTGACGGCCAGTTAGAGAGGACGATACTAACTCTAGAGGACTTACTGCGGTTTTGTGTCATAGACTTTGAGGGGAGTTGGGAAGATCAGTTGCCACTAGTAGAGTTCACATACAATAATAGCTATCAAGCTAGTATTGGTATGGCACCATATGAGGCATTATACGACAGGAAGTGCCGATCACCACTGTGTTGGACAGAGGTGGGTGAGAGGAAGCTCTATGGGCCAAAGATAGTGGAATAGACTATAGGGAAGATACAACTGATTAGATAGCGTTTACTAGCGACTCAGAGCCGACAGAAGAGCTATGCGAATGCTCATAGACGAGAGTTAGAGTTCACAGTAGGCGATTACGTGTTCTTGAAGGTATTACCCATGAAGGGTGTAGTCAGGTTTGGTAAGAGGGGAAAGCTTAGGCCGAGATACATTGGGCCATTCAGGATCAGGGGAAGGGTTGGGCCCGTAGCCTACCAATTTGCCTTGCCTTCAGAGTTAGCATCTGTACACGATGTGTTTCATGTTTCGATACAGAGGAAGTGTATACAGAGTACAAATCAGGTAGTTGAGCACAAGTTTCTAGACATCCAAGAGAATCTGAGTTAAATAGAGCATCATCTAGTGCAGATTTTGGATCGCTGAGATCAGGTTCAACAGAACAAGACTATTCCACTAGTCAAGGTTCTGTGGAGGAATCATCGGACAGAGGAAGCTACTTGGGAGCGAGAAGACGATATGCGCGCCAAGTATCCTCACTTATTTTCATAGTAGTATGTGCTAAGTTTGGAGACAAACTTATTTTTAAGGGGGTAAGAATGTAATATCCCGACTAGAGATATGGCACGTATACTGAGGTAGACCCGGTCGAGTAGTGTAACACCAGTTGTAACCCGAGCTGTTTAAGCTCTATATTATGATATTTCATTGGACTGAATGATTTTGAATATGAATGGTTTATTTTGTATAGCCAGTGCCGGACGACACCTAAGCAACCCAGGACTGGGCCTCGTAATACGTGTATACACGTACTTCCATGCATGTGAACATTTGCATACATGCGTAGCTTAATTAAAATGAGTGTATGTACGCGTGTGTAGAAATGTGTATACACGTATATATATATATATATGAATATATAGATATGTATAAATGTATAATTAGGGTGTATATATATATATGTATACATACGATATAGTATAGAATGTATATAATATGTATATATGTATGTATGTAAAAATATGAAGGGCAGAAAGGAAAAGGGGAGGAAATGGGATGTGTGTGTGCTGTATGAGTGAACAGTGTGTGTGAGGTGTGTGGATGAAGTAAGGGCTGCAAGGCTGCCGACTTGAGATGGAAGTGGGAGTGCATATATATATGTATATATATATATATATTGTGTAAGTTGTGCATGGATAATGGAGGATTGATGGGCGGTTTAAAGCAGTCAAGGATAACTGCAAGAAAGGAGGGAAGAGAGAGAAAATATGGCTGCAAGTGGGGGGCAAGTGGATGAAAAATCCTTTATATATAGAGTTACTCACTTAGAGAAATTTAGAACAATTGAAGGAACCCAAGAAGCAGAGAGAAATCCAGAGATTCAAAAGTGAAGAAGAAGAAGAAAAACCAAAAGAAAAGGAGAGGGAAACTGCGAGCCAAAAGATCACACGGGTGAGTGAAATTTACCTTCTGTTTTTAATTTTAAAAGCATGTTCATTTAGTTCTGAATATAGGGTCTAAACAAGCATGAAATTTGATGAAAATAAGAAGAAACCGAGGGTCATTTGGTGTAGAAACGGAAGAGAAAAATAAAGTTGTAGGTTTTATAGATAATTCGATTTCCATAGTTTTTATGCATAAAACTTAGATTTTATGGTGAGGAACTCATCCTCTTGAGTGCAGGAAAAGATTAGCAAAAGATTGGCGTTAAAACATTTAGAATAATAGCATAAAACTGGCTCATCGAAAAACTGTCGATTTGGCCAGAGTTACTGTTTGGATCTATTCGTAGGTTTCGGTTGGTCTAAATAAGAAACTAAGCATAGATTCATGATCCCCATGAAGTTATGAAGGGAACCACATTGAGAAAGATAGGAAAACTCACCAGAACATGTTGGCCGTCGCCAGAGAAGGCGACGGAATGCCACTGGAACCCTATCGGAAACTCGGAGAGGGTGATGAACAGGGTTGGTCGAAACGGTTTCGTGTTGGGGCTTTAGGCCTTGATATTGCATCGTTTGAGTTAAGGGTTTTTAAATTAAAAGGGAAGGGGATTGTTTGGCTCCTGGTATTTCAAATTTAAATTGGGAATTAAGGATTGGGGGATATCCTATTCGCGGTTTAAGGGGTAAGCCGTCGTTTGGTTTAGGAAATGTAAGAAAAACAAATACGCAGGCGCTGCTGCCCTTGCGAGTCAAACGGAGGACCAAGGGTGAGGATAAGAGGCGCATGACCAAGTTAGATAGGCAAGCCCGTGTTAACTCATGGGCATAAAAATATATATATATATATATATATATTATATAACTAATAGATAAATGGAATAAAATGAAAAGGGTTGCACCCTTGGAGAATCGAAACAGGGACCTTATACATAGAAACCCCAACCCTAACAAAATGGACAGGCAAGCCCGTGGTATCTAATACACATAAATATATATATATATATATTATGTACAAATTATATTTAATTAGTTTAATTAATTTACTTGAATTAAATATAGTGAAATAATGCGAAGTCCGATTAATATGAATGAATAGTGTATTTTGACTATCTCGGGCATTTTGAATCCAATGGTGTGATCCGTTTTGTGCGATGGGACTCCAAAAAATAAAGACCTGTAGAAATACTAAAATGACCAAAATACCCTTATTGCTATTCGAACCCAAATGGAATTCTGCGAAAGCCTAAACCGACTTTCTTCGGCATTCTGGACTCAATGGTAGAGTCTAAATTAGTTATAGAGATAGTTATAATAGCAAGACATAAAATTTGATGAATAACATTAATTCTGAGACCTATCTACTAATATATAGGGAACTCGAAAGGAAATGGCAAACTCACGGAATACTGATCTAGGACTGCATTTAGGGGTAAGTAAAACCTACTCTCTTCCATGTGATGTTTCCATAGCCAAGTTTATTTTATTACTGCCATACTTGTACTCTTGAACGTACCTGATATTATTACTTTTCACAATGTGATATTGTTCTATCTTATGGACATTGATTGACTCTTATATCATTGTTATCATGTTGAACCATGCCTTGAAATGCCTACTGTTACGTTTTCACTGTATATATGATATTTCATTTTTATACTCTTATGGAATCACTTATGTTCATGACATGTTTATGTATACTGGATTTGTGCTTAGTCACAATATCCATCTGATGCTTTCTGATTCACTAGGGACGTACCGGTCAAGTCCGTGAACGGACATATGAAAATTCATTGGAATTCATTAGTGGTATGCCGGGCCCCAAAAGATCGAGGGTTTTCCAAATCCTAACATAGAGTAAATGCATATCTTATATGATTGATATGACTACGATTGTTGAATGACATTACCCCTTATGACTTATCTTGTACTGAGAGACATTCCTTATTGATTTGATTGTGATCGATTTATTATGGCAGTACATTTCGTGTTAATATATTATTATTGAGAATTCCATGTTGATGTTATATCCATTACTCCTGATTGTACATTGGGATCCACTGTTCATTGGCCATTACGACAACTGTTCTCATTGGCTATCACAACATCTCTTTTCTTATGATTGGCTATCATATTCTTATTCATGGATTCATATTCTTTTATGATCACCGATACCAGTGTCGGAGATGAGAATTTACTTGCTGAGCTTTTGTAGCTCATTCCATTTACCTACCATTTTTCAAGTAGTGACGCCGCAAGACCCCAATAGGAGTCTGAGAGTGTAGGAGGACATTTTTAAGGATTGTACCAGTTTATGTTTAGTTCTCCCATGTATTCACCACTCACGGGTGCTGGTTATGTTAGTTTTGTATTTACACTTGTAGAACCATATTATGTATTGAACAGACTTCTGTTGATTTTATCATTGATAAGACTTCCACTTGTTATTGTTTAAAATTTTTAGTACATTTGCATATTAGTACTATGATACAGGAATGAAAAAAGTAAGGACGGCCTTAGGGTCAGCCTCGCGACATGAGATCTGCATAGGGTGGGTTTCGGGTCGTGACAGAAATTGTGTGAATCAACCAAGGACTTTGTCCTTAATGAAGACTGGAGTACTTGAATAAAAAAATTTAGTACTCTCCAAACGATAAAAGTGTTAGAATGTGTGCCCTCATATCCAAGACATTTTATTATTATTTAATAAATTTGATTTATTATTGAGTTTCATATTACCATATGTTTGGATGTTGCTTTATATCATGAGATGATTAGTCCTTGAATTGTCATTGGGAGTGGTTCATGTGTATCAATGAGATTTATACATAGGAGATATGAACTGCTTATATAGGCAATTCTAGAATTGTTCGTGACTATTGATAAGACTGGACATTTTATCTATAAAGCTGTAATATAGTTAACCTTTATATGATAGTGTGGTTTATTTCAACTATCAGAGTAGTGGACTCTAGGTTATTGTATTGGTGTATTGGGAATACATTGAACTGGATCGCTATAAGAAACGCATCTTTTGAAACTGTCACCTTTAATAAGTTTCTTATTCACTATTCGCAGTAAGCTCTTAATCCTGAGAGGATAGTGAACTCAAGTTCTGAATCGTGATAACTTTGAGTTACCAATGAGTGAAATCTTTTAGATCAACACCTCGGTATCTTGGGAAGTCATTATTTAGATTGTGAGAACACATATTCTCAATATAGAATCTACATTCTATATATTAGAGAGATGGATATCACCTTTGTGCTAATTTAATGGTTTAATCACTAAAATCCGGATTCGGTCTTTTTAGTAAATTGTTTATTGAAATGATGACTAATTGCAAGTGATTAATAATTATTGAATTAGGTTCCTAAAATAATTAAAGAATTAGTTTGACAGTATAATAAGGAACCCTGATTATTAGTATCCATATAGAGGGGCCAACTACAAAAGTATGGTGTATATGGGTTTACTCTATTCTACTAAGTTGGAGTACAATTTCAATTATAAAGTGGAGTTAATTAAAATTAATTGGTCAATTAAAATTAATTATGAGATAAGTAAGATTTAATTGACTAATTGGAAGCTAACTTAGTGGGACCCACTAGATCCATTCTCTTGCCCTAATTAGGTTAGGCCCTATATATATAATATGCGGGGAGCCGTTTATCATAAGTTTTTGTGCTAGACAAAAATAAGAGGCAGCCCACTCTCTTGCGATATGGTTTGCCTAAGGGAAAAGATGAGAAGACATAGAGGAGAAAGAAAAGGAAGATTGCATCAATCTTTTCAAGAAGCATTCTTCAACAATCAAGAACAAGATAATTCTAACCCTCTTTTCAAGATTGTATGATTCATGTAAAGAAATAGATCCAAATAGATTTTTGAAATTGCTTCCGCTGTGGTTACGAACCTAACAATTGGTATTAGAGTAGGTTTATATGAATCCATCAATTTTGAAGATTATATTTATTTTGTTCTAAACCTATTCATGGATCTCAATTAAACAAAGGGTTATTTTGGATATTTTAGAATGGGGTTTTGTGGTACAATCTGTTGATACAAAGATTTAATCCTTGTTTGATACCCATAGGGATGGATTAATTAAATAATTTAATTTTTATATAAATGACAACAAGATTCATTGTCGAAGAGCCTAGATTTTTATATATAAATAGATATATATATATATATATAATAGCATATATATATATATATACATATATACAGCAGCATATTGCTGCAATTTTTTTTTATTATCATGATTAGTGTGTGGATAGAATCAGTATTTGATTATATATAAAAAAGGGCGGCTAATCGGGCATTGATGGACTTCCCAAAGACAGCCAGACTGTTGCGATTTTTTTTTAAGGCTGTTTTTAGATTGAGGGCGGTTCCTGATTGAACTGTCCAAATCTGCCACACACTTCCTTTCGATTATCCATTGAGTCTTACCTGGGAGTTGGTTTCACCTCTCTATATCTTATTCCTAATCGCTAGGAGTTTACCCGTTTGTGGGTCTGATCTCTGCAGTAATGGGTTCGGGGACTGTAAAGATCTAAAAAATTAGGATAAGTTTTTCATTTTTGCCAGTAGAATACTATTCATGCACTATTTGCTGGTAGGGCACTATACATGCATCATTTAGACATAAGTCATATTTAGAAGTGTAATTTGAGTATGCCATAGAATATAAATATGCTTAGAATGTTAAAATACATCTCCTTGAAGAATTTGAGCCTAATCGGAGATAGTTTGAAAAATGGATCCGAAAAGGGCATCCTAGGTTGCCCGGGTGGGTCCGGCCGCAACCGCCAACAAGCACAAATAATTTTTTAGAAAAATACCATTTAAAATAATTTTAAGAACTTTGGTTAAAGCAGAATGTCGAATTAAGGCATTTCGGGATGGGTTGTAGTGTAACGGGGTCCCACGACTCATTAAGGGCAAAAAAGTCTTTTTATCCCTTAGTCCATTGAGTATAAATACAGCACTTGAGACTTAAAATTCCTAGAATTGGTTTGAGAATATACAGCAGGTCGTGCTTGGAGTGAAAAGGTGAGAAAAACCTAGGTTTTTCAACTTTCTACCTTTCAAAACTCATCTCTAGCCTTAGAATTTCACAAGGCTCCCTTCTAGGAAGTTGTTCCCCACATCAAGGGCTACATTCTTAGTTATTGGTTCGGCTGCACAGCGAGCACAACTCCCTAGGGTTGATAAAAACCCTTTTAGGTATGATATTTTGCTAAGTAAAGAATAGGGTTAATTTTAGGAGTGTTTTTATATGTTGATTGTATGACTTACATGCTTACTTGTTGTTAGAAAACCACCTAGCATATAGTTACTTTAAAAACCTAAGGTTGTTACCTAGTGTACTTATGTATTCTTTGAGAATTTGGTGAAGTAATGAACATGTAACTTGAATATATGTATAATTCATTGCATTCTAGCTTATGTTCATGTAGAAAAAGTCTTGTAGTTTGAAAGTTATGGTTTGCTCAATGTATTGGTACTTTGTGTACTTGTGTAATCTTTGAGAATTTGGTAAGGTTGTGAATATATAACATGATGACAAAGTTTTGTGGTTTAAAAGTTATACCTTGCTTTATGTATGATGCATTATTTTAAATCACACTCCATGGGTTTGATAAATGCCTCATTGAAATTGTATAGAAAAATCAAGGCATCTTAGCATACGTGAATCTTTGGAAACATGACGTGTGTTGAGCACTTTGGTGTTATGGATTATGAGGGTGTAGATCCTGTTGTGAAAAACCCAAAATTGGCCATGGTACTCGCGATCCAACGGGGACGAACCGTGAAGCGAGACATACGATTGGTACTTGTGTTCCAACGGTGAAAGACCGTGAAGTGAGACATGGGTGTGGCATAGAGTTGCATATATGTGTCAAGCATATTGCCATTGCATTACATTGATGAATTGGAAGGCATATAACTTATAAATGTACACTTTGCACATGCCACACCTTAACTTTGTTCTTTATATTAGCATTATGTCATACAAGCAGTCGTGCTTACCCTATATAGGATTATATATTACAGATGAGACTCCCGACACATTAGACTTGATGAAGTCTTTAAGCATGGAGGGGAAAATGGATTTTGAAGTATAATTGGACTAAGGGCTACATTTTGTATGTATGGGCATAAGCCCAAATAACTTGTGTCTAATTTAGAAAACGATGGACTATAGGCCTTGGGCCATTTTATGATGTAAGGGCTTAAACCCAAATGACAAATAGAGTATTTTTGTTTAATGTGCATCACATGTATATGTTGGGAACAATGTAAGAAAAAGGGCCATGGTAAGGATTATATGCAAGTATGAATGTTGGTATATGAGGAGTTAGGAAAGTAGGCATTGAGCCTTGAACTTACTCGATAATGTATGTGTATGTTTAATTTTTATAAACTTGTGGCCATCAAGTGAGGGTGGATTGTGTATAAACTTGTATATTAAATGTTGTAAAATATTAGGTAAAAAATGCTTAGAAAATAAAGGAGACCATGTCAAAATTTTGAGAATTAAAAAGAGTTGTTAGGTGTGTAAAAATGCCCATATATTAATAGGAAGAGTGCCAAAAAGTGGGGGTTAAAAACCTTGAGTAAGTTAAAAATTGAAAAAATTAGCTTGCAACACTTTGGAAAAAAATTCAAAAAATGAAGTTGTCACGACCCGAAGCCCACCCTCCGCGGATTTCGCATCGCGACTGCCACCCTCAGGCCCGAGGACCCTTGGGCGAAGGCTCGCATCTGCAGCGGTATCGGATAGATGTGTTTCAAGTGGTTGCAGAAGCATGAAAAACTTTTTTTTTTCTTTTTCTTTCTTATTTCAAAATTTGCACATTCGTCCGGTACTGTCGCTCTTCACATTTCGGTCTACATGTATCATCATACATTCAGAGCATATCTAAATACTTAAAGACTTTATAATATTACATATCACTGCACTGAGGGCTTATACATATTTGTACTGTTTACCACTACAGGAGTTCGTACTAAAAATTCACATGGCTTCATAAGGAGACTACTTAAGTACAACTTCCCATAATGGCAGATCCATCGTCTTCGTCTTCAAATCAAAAACTGCCTTTTGTCATTTACCTGAAAGGGGGATCCGAACAAGGTCCGGGTAAGCTAATCTAAGCTTGTGAGTAATTCCTGCATTCGTCATGGGGTTTTCAACTGGTAGTGGTTTATCACTTGGGAGTTTATAAAATACTCACTACCAATTGTTCGTACAATTTAGAACACAGGATATATGCATTCTCAAAACGGATGGCTTGAAACATTTAAAACATTCAAGCTATGCTTGTACTTATGAACTTCAAAACATATAACATAACATGTCATCCTTAAATAGAGTATATAAAACTCGAAACATATGCATTTCATAAAACAGATGGCTTTGAAACAATTAAAGTGTTCAAGCTAAACTCGTACTTCGTCAATAAAGTATATAAACTTTAAAACACATAAATATGTATTTTGAAAATGAGGGTAAAACCTGCTTTCATTTTCAAAATCACTTTGTCATCTTTTCTCTTTAATTAGGTGGAATCTGTTTTGAACCAGACTCCCGTTTTACTACAATGCTACAATGGAGATATCTCATTTGCCTGGGGGATTAGATCCTGCTACCGGGCATGTACTGTTGAATCCCGAAGGATTTCAACCATCATAGGGGGTGGTACTTAGTACCGTTTATCTTGTAAAATATTTATCACATGACTCCTTCAATCGATACGTTCATGAGTATTTAAAACATGATAGGTATAACTTCTACAATGAAGCTTCAAATACATGTGATAATCAAATTCAGAATATTTAAAGAGATTTGCATTTGATTTAGACATGTTAATTATTTTCAAGAAGAGAGCTGGATATAAAACATTTATAAAGCATGCCGTAACAGAATATTTTAAAAGAACGGAATCATATAAAGGCTGAATTTGATATTCAAAGGCTGCAATTACTTGAACTTAAAACTTCTTCAAATATATGGAGTTAAATCTCCAGTTCAAATACAGGGTTACGCACCTCGGTCCTTTAGGGTGAGTGCTAAAATGTGCTTGCCCACTTCCTCCGTAATTCCTAAGAACAATTCATAAACAGTCTCATTAACTTCACATTTACTGCAATATCATCTATCGATGTTTCTTAACTTGTGCTTCAATCGTATTTCATCCTAACGGATTTATCTCATACTCTTAACCAACGACACAATTTATTATGTTGGAAATTTAATTCATTTCAACTATATTCTTCTGGTAGCTCCATTAACTTTAATTTACAGTTATTTACTTCACATGTTAACGCGTCATGTCTTCTCGTATTTTATTTCCTCGTAACTTGCCTTAGTTTAATATTTCGGCAATATTTCAGTTTATAGTCATCTGACAGATGCTATTCATCAAATTTTATGTTTCTTTATTTTAGACACTTCTTTTGGGTGGAACGGACTCTACCATTGAGTCCGGAACGTCGAAGAAAGTCAATTTAGGCTTTCTTAGAATTTAATTCGGCTCAGGACATGTCAGGGGCAATTTGGTAATTTATACCTTAACGTGTCTAAATTTTCTCAGAGTCCCGTCTCGTGAAACGGACCCCACTATTAGATTCAGAATGTTCCAAATAGTCAAAATCTACTATTTATTTATTTTATTTGGACCTCGTTTGACTCATTTATGAGGCAGGGGTATTTTAGTCATTTTGACATTTTTACGGGTCTTTAAATTTTTTGGGACCTCATCTCATGTCGTAGACCTCACCAATGGACTTAGGAGGTCTGAGATAGTAGAAATACATATATAACTCATCTCATTTGGACACCTGGCCATTTTGGAGTATTTAATTTAATTAATTAATTTTAATTAAATTAAATTTGTAATTTATAGTATATATATATTTTAGGTGCAAATATGAACGGTCGAATAGGGTGGCACGCTGGCCAGCGTGCCACCTCCCTCTCCAATAGATACCACGTTCGAATCCCCTTAGGTGCAGAATGCACCTTTTTATTCTTTTTATTTTTGATTTTATTTAATATATAATATATATATAAACCTTGCCCCTTAGGTGACACACGCAAGCGCGTGGCCGAGTGGTAAGAGAGGTGATCGGGCGCGTGAGGTCAGGGGTTCGAACCCCACTGACCGCAAATTTCCCCTTCCTTTTTAAAATTTAACACCGTTATACATACATATGCAAAACAGGCCCAAAACGACGCCGTCATTTTAATTCGGTGGCAGGTCCGTAGCTCGACACGCGTCCGAGTCTTCCCTGCCCATTTCAAACGAGTCGCGAGTCGACTCTGTCGTCTTCCCCACGATCACCCCCCTGTTGCCCTAATTTTCGAAGCTTAAAAGCTTCAATTTCGTGTGTTTTTTCCACTCCATTTTTCCTGTTTTCTTTTCCAATCAATTCCTAATATCTTAAGACATGTTTCTACATTTTTTTTGGGACTCGAATTCAGCTCAATGACTCAATTTAAATCGCGATAATCCGAGCTGTAACTTGTCGGTTCATGCTCGAATTCATGCTCGTTTCTTCACCATTTTTAGAATGGTTTGGTTCTGTGTGACCCTCAAGGTATGGGGATTCAGTTTTCATCCACAATGGTAGGTTTAACAGTGAGTTTTTGGGTTTGGGTTTTGGAACCCGTACCTGCAACTCGCTTTCTCATGGTCATTTCTTTACAATTTTGATCGCGGTCAAGTGTTTTGGGGATGTTTATAGGGTCTACTAGAAGTCTTGATAGGCCAAATTGGGTTTGGGGAAGCTTGATTCAGTTTCATCATTTTGGGTATTGCATTTCAGTAAAATTTTCTACCCCCCCTGTAACCTCCATTTTCTCCCTCGATTTTCCATGATTTTAAACCATTTTTCTTGCAAAATGAAGCCCATTCTACATAGATTAAGACCCTATGTTTTCATGCTAAAATATGAACGAAATCGAATTAAATTTTGGTTGGGAATATACCTGTTTAAGCGGACTGTTCCCCAATTTCTTTCTCCCTCTTCGGTTTCCAACTTCATCTTCTTGCTTCAGCTTTCTTCTTCTTCTTCCTTCTGGTTTTTCCTTTCCTCTTCTTCCCAGAACTCCCCCTCTCTCTCTCTCTCTCCCTTTTCTGTATGTGATTAGTGGCTAAAGAACCGTGTGTATGTATGAAATGTGCATATGTGTATATAACCAATGCTTGATCATTGTCCTTTCTGATCTTCTCACCTACTGGCTTACCTTGCTTGTTGCAGCATCCCTAAAGGTGTCCTCCTACTGTTTTGGGGTAGGCCAATTGTGTGGCCGTGTGTGTGTTGTTTTGGTTTTGTATATATATATATATATATATATATATATATATATATATATACCATGTATTTGCACCACACATTCACACTTCTCTCAACTACTCACTGATCATACCATGCCCACCACTGTTTACTTTTTCTTTTCTCCTCCAAATCAGCCATTCTTCATTTATTTATATATATAATTACATATATGCATACATGTTTGGTTACATATACATATACACATTACACCTTCCATGTAGTCTAATGTGTGTTTAAATTATTTAATTATAATTAAACTAATTATTTCATATAAATAATTAATTATTTATTTATTTAATTAATCATTCTCTTTGAGTGTAAATGTTTTTTACACTAATTTTTCATAGCCTCGTAATGCGTGTCATATGACCCGGTATTTTTGGGTCGGGGTATTACAGAAGTAACCAGGTTGCAGCAAATACACTGTAGCTACAGGAACAGCTGCTTGCCAGCCAGCCATGCCGCATGCGCCTGCGCCCGCCGGCCATCTTGCCGTGCACCTATGCGCCGCGCCCTTCCGCACGCCTAGCCCCCTGCGTGCCCAGTCCCCTGCACCCTTGACACCAGCCCTTGGCCACTGGCCTTGGGCCATGTTTGGCCAACCCCTAGGCCATGTTGGCCAACCAGCTTGGGCCATGTTTGGCCACCCTTTTGGGCCATGTTTGGCCAATCTTTAGGCTATGTTTGGCCACCCTTATGGATCATGTTTGGTCACCCTTTGGGACCATGTTTGGTCATTACTTAGGAAAATATTTGACCTTTACTTAGGCCGTATTGGGCCACCAACCTTGACCATATTTTGTCCTTATTTTAGGCTATGTTTAGCCTACACTTTAAGCCATTTTAAAACAAGATCTTGGAAATTAACAAGTAAAAGTCAATTAAAAATAAATATATTAATTAAATTCTTTTATTTCATTATTCTCACTCACTCCCCGAGTTTATGAAAATTCGGGGCGTGACAGGGACTTTGACTTGGTTTGGGTTGATAAGATGGTGGATTTGATGGATCCAGCTCGAGCCGCTCAGGTAAGGGTGGTTATGGGACTGGCCGTCAGGGTGGTTTTGGGAACCTGCGTGGTTCAGATCGTTCAAGTGGTTCCAAGGACTTTCTTGGGTTCGAATAGCCCGAAGGTAAGATCTTGATTTCCAATTTATATATATATATATATATTTGTGTGTGTATTATATATAATATTAGATATTAGATCTAATATGTTATATATACAATTTATTAAAAAAATAATTATATTAATTTTTCTAATCATGTGTTTTAATTGGATATTAAATACCCAAATTTATTAAATTGTTTGGGTAAGAACTCAATTATTTAATATATTCATCCTTTCATATTATAGGTTAAGTGAGACTTGGCTTATACGGATTCTTGGATACATAGATTAAATCTTAGTGCACTCTAAAATATACATGGGTGATGTATATGATTAATCACAAATTTAAATGATTTATTATATTTTATTCATCATATTTGAATGATTCATGCATTTGATAGATGACAATGTATTTCTCATGGTTAGTCATTAGGTGATGTATTTAATTTAATTGGTTTTGAGGCAATTGTAAAGAGAAATGGACTTGAAATTTTTTTCCACGAATGGGCAAGCTCCATTGATTTCCCTAGTCTATTAATTTTTAATTTTAGATTAAATGTACGCTCATGTATGTGGGTATAGGTTCTTCATGTATTTATTTTATTTATGAAGAAAGAGTTAGAGGATGAGAGCTATCAAGGAGACCAATAGAAGTACATAGCATGCTGTCAAGAATTTTAGTTGGCCATGAGAGATAATTTTAATTTTATGCTTGCATGGTTATTTTCATAAAATCACATGCTTAGTTTGGATCCATGATTAATATAATTATGCATGTGTTGTATAATAAAGATCCTCAATTTATCAAAACAAGTGGGAGAGGGATGCTTTAAGAAAGCTCCCATGATTTTTCATCATTGGCCCATAGTAAGACAAAAATAGTTGCTCTGAGCCATCTTCGAGTGGCCTCCCCATGGAGGGTGACTATCTAGTTGGTTACAAGTATGGACCTCTTAGGATAGAATAGAAAGAGACGGGGTGGGGGTGATCTGCCCACGGGGATGCTACTTGCAACGGTTGTTTTTTATTTGAGATGATGGTATACACTTGATTAAAAGGGAATGATATTCTCCCCACGGAGTCTATCCTTGTCTTCTGAAGACCAAAGGATATTAAAAAGTATGTTTCATTTGACATGAGATGTTTAGTTAGTGAAACCATATAAGATATGATGGTCCTCCTAATCATATGAATGACATTGTCATCCCCACATAGCGTGTTGTTTATAAGGTCAGGTTCCAATGCATTCATTGATAGTGGCTTGAAGATAGCACTATGTATTCATGAAAGAAAAAGTTATTTTACTATTTATTTGCATTCATACTAATGTATGTGCTTATATATATGATTCTCAAATGTCTTCATTTAACCCACTTGCTATTATCTTGAAAGAAAATAAGTTGATTGGACCTAACTATGTGGACTGGAAATGGAATTTGGACATTGTCCTTACTACAGAGGGGTACAAATATGTGATTACTGTGGATAGCTCAGACCTTCTAGGGGCTGATGCTCCCCAAGAGGACATTGACTACTACTCTAGGTGGGTCAAGGCTGATGAGATGGCACATTGCTATATCATAGCTTTGATGTTAAGTGTTTTACAGCATCGGCATCAAAGTTTCCTAATAGCTAGAGATATGATCCTTAACTTAAAAGAGATGTTTGGGGATCAGGGACGTCCTACTAGGCAGACTGCCATGAGAGCACTCATGAACATTAAGATGGTAGAAGGAACTCTAGTAAGAGACCATGTTTTCAAAATGATTGGCTTTTTAAATGTGCTGGAAGTTCTAGGGGCTGATATTGATGGTGAGTCCCAAGTTGATATTATCCTTGAGCCGCTGCCTGACTTTTTTAATTAATTTGAGCTTAACTATAACATGAACAAAATGAATTTGACTTTGGCTGAGCTTTTAAGCTCTTTACAAGTAGCGGAGGGTATTATCAAAAGCTATCCTAGTGCTCATGTGGCTGAGGGTTCTTCTTTTAAGCCCAAGCCCAAAAACCAGGGCAAGTGGAAGAAGAAACAGAATCTCAAAAACTTCAAGGGAAATACGGGTCCTAAAGAAGGTGTTGGAAAATGGAAGAAAGGGGCAACCACTAAGCCCAAAGGAAAGTGTTTCCACTATGGGGTCAAGGGGCATTGTAAGAGAAACTGTCCAGATTATCTAGCCAGGAAAAAAACACAAGTATAATCGAATCACTTGTTATTGAAGTAAGCTATATAACGAGTATTTTAGATTCCTGGTGTGTAGATTCCAGTGCAACTAATTACATCTGTAATTCGTTGCAGGGGTTTCGGGAGACCAGGTGGCTAAGTAATGGAGGGATTATCTTAAACTTGGAAATAGAAGCAAAAGTTTCTGCGATGTCAATAGGAGTAGTTAGTTTATGTTTTTCTGCAAATAAGACACTAGTACTTTATGATTGCTTATATGTGCTTGGGATTAGAAAGAACTTATTATCAGTTTCAAGTTTAATAAAATAAGGTTATTCAGTTTATTTTAATTCAAATGTTATTATTAAACACAGTGGTTCTTTTATATGCTTTGGCACAACAATTAATGATCTTTATTTGATTACTCCTAAGGTGTATGAGATACATGACAGAAAAAAAAAAAAAAAAACAATCACAAACTTTACCACTTAAAAGAAAAATTTCTTCTACTAATTCAACTTTATATTTGGCATTAGAGGCTAGGTCATATTAATCTGGATAAGCTTAATAGACTGGTAAAGGAGGGTACTTTGTCTTCCTTGGTTGTTGAACCAATGCTAGTCTGTGTATCCTACTTGAAGGGAAAGATGACCAGAAGACCCTTTGCTTTAAAGGGAAACAGGGCCAAAGAAGTATGGGAGTTAATCCATATTGATGTGTGTGCACCCTTAAATATTACAGCTAGAAGGGGCTATAAGTATTTCATCACTTTTACTAATGATTCCTCTAGATATTGTTATGTCTATCTATTGCACCACAAGTCAGAAGCCTTTGAAAAGTTCAAATAGTTTTGAGCAAAAGTGGAAAAGCAATTAGATGGAGCATAAAATCACTTCGATCTAATTGAGGTGGGGAATGTCTCTCTAGTAACTTCAGTCAGTATTTGTTGGATAATGGAATTTTATCATAGTTGTCTGCACCTGGCATGCCTCAATAGAACGGTGTAGCAGAGAGAAGAAATAGGACACTTTTAGATATAGTAAGGTCAATGACGAGTTATTCTGATTTGTCTATATTCTTTTGGGGGTATGCGTTAGAGATAGTGATATATATTCTGAACACAGTTCTAACTAAGTCTACTCCTA
Organism: Nyssa sinensis; assembly: GCA_008638375.1. NCBI lineage: Eukaryota > Viridiplantae > Streptophyta > Magnoliopsida > Cornales > Nyssaceae > Nyssa > Nyssa sinensis. The sequence continues at coordinate 26,840,729 of CM018044.1, read as the reverse complement.
AGACTCTAGTAGAGCTTTGGATTGGGCGCAAGCCAAGTCTAAACCATTACCGGATCTAGGGGTGTCTAGCCTATGTGTTGAAAGGAAAGACTAGCAAGTTGAAACCAAGATTAGAATTGAGCTATTTCATTGGCTATCCTAAGGGATAAAAGGCTGGCTCTTTTATAATCCTAGTGAGCAGAAGGTATTCGTTAGCACGAATGCTGTCTTTCTAGAGGATGATTATATTATGGGTCAGAAGCCGAAGAGTAAGATTACCTTAGAAGAAACATCAGATGCTTCTTCTATTCCTCAGGCAAATGATAATCATCGACTAGATGCCTCTATTCCAACATCTTCTATTACATCGGAGCCACGTCGTAGTAGGAGGACTATCAGGCCACCTGATAGGTATATGTTATGAACATGTTTTAGATCCTAGTAGCTACAATGAAGCAATCTTTGATAAAGATTCAGGACTTTGGTAAAATGCTATGAAAGCTGAGATGAAACCTATGTATTCTAATCAGGTCTGGGAACTTGTGGAACCACTTGCCAATATTAAATCAATTGGTTGTAAGTGGATCTACAAGAGAAAGAGAGGACCCGATGGATCAGTTGAGACTTTTAAAGCTAGATTGGTGGCAAAAGGGTTTACTCAAAACGAGGGTATCGATTATGCGGAAACCTTTTCACCGGTCGCTATGCTTAAGTCTATTCAGATTCTCTTATCCATTGCAGCTTATTTTGATTATAAGATTTGGCAAATGGATGTCAAGACAACATTCTTGGATGGCTATCTTGAGAAAGATATCTATATGATGCAACCAGATGGTTTCATAGCTAAGGACCAAAAGCATATAGTATGCAAGCTGCATAAGTCCATTTATGGACTTAAGCAAGCTTCCCAAAGTTGGAACATCTGATTTAATTAGGCAATCAAGTCATTTGGTTTTGATCAAAACCTGGATGAACCTTGTGTGTATAAGAAGAGTGAAGGAAGCATGGTGGTGCTCCTAGTTCTGTATATGGATGATATACTACTCATTGAGACTGATGTAGGGATGTTGTCTACGATAAAGGTTTAGCTCAATTTAAGGATCCAAGAAACCATAAGGGTGGAAAGCACATAGAGTGCAAGTATCACCTCATTAGAGAGATCGTTCAACACAGAGACATTATCGTTACCATGGTTGCATCTGTGGACAATCTTGTAGATCCTTTCATTAAGGCTCTACCTTTTAAAAGTTTTGAGCTTTATGTGGATAGGATGGGTGTCAAATGTTATGGGGAATGTATGTGAGTGCAAGTGGGAGTTTGTTAGGATGTGTGCCCTCATCCAAGATATTTTATTATTATTTAATAGATTTGATTTATTATTAAGTTTCATATTACCATATGTTTGGATGTTGCTTTATATCATGACATGATTAGTCCTTGAATTGTCATTGGGAGTGGTTCGTGTGTATCAATGAGATATATACACAGGAGATATGAATTGCTTATATAGGCAATTCTAGAATTATTCACGGCTATTGATAAGACTGGACATCTTATCTGTAAAGCTGTAATACAGTTAACCTTATGTGATAAGGTGGTTTATCTCAACCATCAAAATAGTGGACTCTAGGTCATTGTATTGGTGTATTGGAAATACACTGAACTAGATCATTATAAGAAATGCCTCATTTGGAACTATCACCTTTAATAAGTTTCTTATTCACTATTCACAGTAAGCTCTTAATCATGAGAGGATAGTGAATTCAAGTTCTGAATAGTGATGACTTTGAGTTACCAATGAGTGAGGTCTTTTAGATCATCACCTCGATATCTTAGGAAGTCATTATTTAGCCTATGGGAACACATATTCTCAAGATGGAATCTACACTCTATATATTAGAGAGATAGATATAACCTTTGTGCTAATTCAATGGGTTAATCACTAAAATCCGGATCCGGTCTTTTCAGTAAATTTTTTATTAAAATAATAACGAATTGCAAGTGATTAATAATTATTAAATTATACAGTGGAGTTTATTGAAATTAATTAGTCAATTAAAATTAATTATGAGATAATTAAGATTTAATTGAGTAATCAGAAGCTAACTTAGTGGGACCCACTAGATCCCTTCTCTTGCCTTAATTAGGTTAAGCCCTATATATATGATATGTAGGGAGCCCTTTATCATAAGTTTTTGTGCTAGACAAAAATAAGAGGCAGCCCACTCTCCTACGATACAGTTTGCCTAAAGGAAAAGAGGAGAAGACTTAGAGGAAAAAAAGAAGTAAGATTGCATCAATCTCTTCAGGAAGCCTTCTTCAACAATTAAGATTATCAAGGTCAAGGTAATTCTGGCCCTCTTTTCAAGATTATATGATTCATATAAATAAATAGATCTAAATAGATTTTTGAAATCGCTTCCGCTGTGGTTATGAACCCAACAAAAAGTGGTGTACTTTAGTTACACCCTTGACTTTCTAGACTACTACTAAAACAACTAGCAGAAAAGAAAAAAATCAAGGTACTAGATACCTCCACCTGGCACGCAATATGCCAAATAATACCAAGAAAAGTTGGAAAACAACGAATAGGAGTGTGATTATGACTTAGTGACAGATAAGATTTATCTGCTGACTAGACGTGGAACTAGTCAAAATACGGGTAAGAGTGAAAAATAGTCAAGACATTGAAGAGATTGCTCAGAGTGAGCAATGAAAGCATAGTGGACCCATAACTACAAGTCCTAGGACTAAAAAAGTAAGCATTGAAATGCTAATACAATAATTTAGAGACTTTAAGTTTAAGTTTTCGACGCACTAAGAGTAAAATTAAAAAGTCAAACCTTGACTTACAAGACCACTATTGAATTAAATAAAGAAGTGTACAAAAAGGATTGAGGATCTTTTTTAAAAGAATTTGTTATTAAGGACACAATGTCCTAGATACCAATAATAAGCCTAAGGGTTAAAACAACTCAGGATAATCGGAAAAGCATAAAGAGAGATTAGAGCTTTCTAAATATCAATGATCGAGTTTTGAGGACAAAACTCTTTCTAAGAGGGGGGGGATGTAACATCCAGACCCAATTAAGTGGGACGATTAAGGATAAAGATGATTATCATAGGATAATTTACTTGATAATCATGGGCAATTCTACTTAAGACTAATAGTCTATGAATATGGAGAGAAATGTACAAATGAGAGCAATTAGCTATGAGTTGGAGACAATCAATTTTAAGAAACTGATTTAATGAAAATGATCATAACTTGATGAAAAATTATGATTGACGTTAATCGATGATTAACACTTTAATAATTTTGAAAGATTAGTGTATGAAATACGCTAAGGCAATACTAGTGATACATGAATAAAACATGATTAATCAAGAAGCTTTTGCAAAAATTATGAGAGACTTTTGTAAGATTTAAAATACAAAGTTTGGGAATTAATAAAATACTTTAAAATGCAATATGATTCTTGTGTAAAGAAAAAAGAAAGAAAAGAGCTTTAAAAGGCTCCTATAAAGTCTTGAGCCCAAGACCAAGAAACTAAAGAACTTATACCAAAAAAGATAGCCATAAGGCTAACAACACTTTTGTGCTATATTAGCCGTACGAAAAGTATATAACATGAAGATGTGTAGGAAATTCAGAAAAAGTAGACACATATCATCACCTTATAGCACCTTCATCCCAGCCAATTTGGTTTCATGCAAAAAAAAAAAAACAACTTTGCCACATATATATATATATATATATATATATATCAAGCTCTATGTATGCGTGTGTGAGGAGGGTATTAGACCTTGTCTGTGCAACTAGAGAGAAAGAGAAAGAGAAAGAGAAAGAGAAGGAAGAAGAAAAAGAAGAAGAAGGAGAGGGAGAAAGGAAGAAAACCTACCATGCATGGTTGTTTGGAGCTTGAAGGTCCAGAATCAAACCAAAGGGAGATAAGCATCACTATTAAAGGTAAACAAAACCAAATAATTTGTTTTTTCTAGGAATATTGCTGTCAACTTTTTGTTTAGTGGAATTTGAACGTATAGATGTTTTTATTGGTGTTGTATTGTGAATTGGGGGTAAGAATAAGACATATAAAGCCTAGAACTGCAAGGATCACAAAATTGGCCATTGATGACCTTTAAGAAACTAGGTCACATAAAAACTTAACCAAAACTAAATTCTGAGCGTGAGGCTCAAAAGAGCATATGAAATAAGGGACAATGCAATTTAAATCACTAAAAATGGTCAGGAGATAGTGGAGAAAACTGGAGTTGCAGGTGTTGAAGAAAAGGGTTTTTGATTGTTTTGCCTCGTTTGATGAACGGGAAATGATACCTTGAAGGTTCAGGGGAGTAGTGGAATAAAAAAAGCAAAAACAGTAAGTGAAACATCACGAAATAGGTTTGGAATGTGCTTGCTGGAAAATCGGGTCTCGCCGGAGACCCATTGTAACACCTTATTTTGACGGCCATGGTTAGGTAAAACCAAATTTTAACCTTCAATATGGAATCCCTATGAAAAAATGGTTTGAACCACACTCGTTTTGTCACCGAAAAATAGTCGGCGCCGATCGTTGACGTAGAAAAAGACGACCAGAACCCTCACCGGATAAACGATGGAGAAGATCTATGCAGGTCGAGGTCATTGGGGTCAGATTCGGTTCGGGGTTGAATGATAATTTAAACGGATTCTAACTTAAATAGAACGACATCGTTTGGAATTACGAAGGGCTGGCGTCAGCATGACGCCTTGAAACTTAAGGAATCGGTTGGTTCTTAACCATTTTGAACTAGTTCACTTACTTATGAAGTAGACCGGACAATTTAAGGTTTTAAGTTCTTGAAATTATGAATGTTTCTGTTAATTACGAATTGACCCAGAAAATTAATTTTAAATCCTTTTAATTATGAAAAATTACTAAAATGCCCTTAAGCCAAAAATATGCCAAACAAAAGACAATTAAAGTGCAAGAAAAGTCTAATCCAATATTTTTTGGCATTTCGGACTCAATAGAAAAGTCCGATTTATGATATTAGATCACGAAAAATATGAACGGGTAAACTAGAACCCCAATGACTATGAAAATACATGCCTTAACATTTTGGGCAATTCTGGACCCAATGGTGGGATCCATTTTACAAAACAAAATTTTGAAAATATAGACACGTAAAATGTCAAAATTACCATTATGCCCTTAGTGATCCAAAAGCTAGTTAAATGTTAGAGATAGCATATTTTGACTTTCTTTGACATCCTGAACTCAATGGTGAAATCCATTTTAGCAAACAAACTACCAAAAAATGAGGCATGTGAAAGTATAAAATTACAAAATGCCCCTTGGCTTAATATAAGCTATAGATGTGCAAATTAAGATCCCAAAAAGCCTTAACTGATTATCTTTGATATTCTAAACTTGATGGTGACGTCCTTTTGAGAAAAATAAGATCTGTAACAAACTAAAAAATAACGAATACGTCTTGAAGATTTGATGAAGTTACCAGAAGTGTATAGATGAAATTAAAAGGTTCACGTAAATGTTATAAGGATCGACTAGACTAAAAAATGAAGCCCGAATACGAAAATTATGTAGGAAAAAATATGGGACATTAAAGTGTAGATTACCACTATGCCTTTGAAGGGCCAAATAAGCTATAAAGTATCAGGAACCCTAAATTGGAAATTTGAGGATCTCTTAATCAATTAGACAAAGTTCAAAAGAATTTAAAACACTGAATAAAGATGATTGAAATTATAATGAATACTAATTCAATATACAATGTATTTTTGATCCATGATTATAGAATCACCCAAATAATGGAAAATATAGAACAAGACTATGGGATAGCTACTATGGTACCAGTATGGATTTCTATTCTGCCAATGTAGCCTACTCTATAGTTGCCAATCTTTGCTTCTTAAAATATGCATCAGTAATTGCTTCAAGTCCACAACCTATTGATTATTGTGTTTTCATTATGTGAAATTTTTGATTTGTTGAGATCCTATTTGTTATGAATATCTATGAGTCCTTGACCCCTTGGCTTTATCTTATATTTGTGATCATTGTGATCTCTTTTGTTGTGGACGTTTGTAACCTATGTGTATGCACACACCTTGTGAATCCTTTTGCTAATAACATTATTTGTTACTACCTAGGATTGTGTTTATCACAACACCCATCTTGACTCTTTGGATGCTGATGGCCTATGGGTCGGTGTTTGGGAATAATACCCAATGCATTATCCTGATGAGGACATTTTGATATGATGATAAGAGCTCTTGGTGCTATTAAGGGAAACTCAAAGATGAGTGGTGAATCTGGATAAGTGCTATGTGGGGGTAGTAGGGCCCTATTTGATAGCATCTATTTGACTCACATTGTATATGTTTGATTCCACACCATTTGTTGATTTAATGATGTTATATTTGAATGATAAATATGCCTTTAAGCCTTATCTTTGTATTCGATTTGAATCTTTTTGATTTAGGCAACTAAACACTATATGTTGATAAATTTGTGCTTGTTGACTTATTCAGTCATCCCTATTACAATCATAACCTCTCTATGAACTGTGTTATTTTGGCCTGATGGCCGACCCCTTTGAGCTTGAAATCCTATGATTATCATTTTGTTATACACCTTTATTTAACCCATAGCAAAGTAAAGGATTTACTTATTGAGATAAGTTAGCTCACCCAAGAATTATAACAATTTTTTAGGTATCACAATATGGAAGGAAAGACAATGATGGTGACTAATGGAGCTAGGGGAATACTTATGGGCAACTTTGACGTTGCATAGCTCCAAGTCGTAATTTAAATATATATCCTGTAAGGTTAATGTTAATGTTAGGTATTATGACCAAGTGACACTAGAAATATTATTAGACTTGATTGGTGATTAATGATGATGGAAATTGTATTGAGAATGATTTTATTGATGATTGATAAATTTGATTTGTTATCAGATGAGTTGTATATGTGTAGCTTCCGCACTTGCTTATGTGTAGCTTCCGCACTTGCTTAAAAATAAAAATTTTTATTGTCTCGTGTAATTCATTTGATTTTGTACTACCTATCTAGGAAATAGTGTCAGTCACTGACCCCTAATCCGCATAGGGTGGGTTTCGGGTTGTGACATTATGGATTTTGATTCTATTGTATTTTTGTACTATTGGTGTAATTTTGTCATAGATTGGAAAATGGGGAGTTTGTTAGGACCAAGGGTCCGATATTGTGATTGGCTAATCTAGTTTGAAAAAACGTTCTTTGGTTGTAATCATGACATTAGTCCTAAGCTTAGAGTTACTCAAGCCTTGTTCTACTCCTAGATTTACAAGCTTCATTGTCATGCACGTCTTCCGATTGCCTTGGTTCATGAAAGGTATTTTAGGTATTCCGAACTCTTTTTATAATTTGGGTCTTACACACGCACACATTTCATGTATTACATATAAGTATATATCATTTTTCATTATATGTGTAGTTATCTTGTGTTATGAAATAATTATCCCAAAATGTATATTTGAAAACACTATGTTCTGATACTTAGGAAAATTGAGTTCATAATGCAAGAAGGAGGCCAACTCTCTTTTGGTCATTCGAACGAACCTAGGGCTTGTTCAAATGAACAACAGAGGCTAGTCTTTTTTTATCATTTGATTGATCTTAATCAAACGAGCAACAGTAAGCTCTCGTTTGATGGTCGTTCGATACTCGTTCGAACGAGCAATTGCTTTGTTCGAACGAACCCTGCGAAAAACATAAGACATTTCTATTTTAATGAGTTATTTGAGATCCGAGCTCTATAGTATGAAATGATGAAAATTCAATTTTTAATTAAAGTGATCAATTTTTGAGAGCAGAGCATTAGAGAGAAGTGAGAGCTTTCATTAAAGAGCATCCATATATACTTCATCTATATCTCTTCATCTCCACATTATGATTTGCATCATTTCTCACATGATCCAAGTCATTATGAAAGCCAAGATCAACATAATCATCATCAACAAAGGAGTTTCTTCTTATGGATTTCAAGGAATGAGTGATCGAATGAGTCCGAGGTCGTGTGGAGTTCACGATTATGCCAAAGAGCTTTACTAGAATGAAGGATGCTTGTGGATTCAAGGCAAAATTGAGATCGGGAGATTGAACGGGCTAGAAAGCTAGGTTCATACTTGCCTCATTGTAATCAGTTCACTCCTCATAGTGAAACTTCTTCATTGGGCAAGGAGTGCCCTAGAGGTTTCTATCACAAGTAATTGTGATGGTTTCTTCATTACCAAAATTGGTGTGAATTTCTTTTTTCCCTAATTTGGTTTATAATTCATGAAATTGTCAATTCAAGCATGTTTTCGCCAAATTGAATAATCATCACTAGTGAATTTGTAATTGGAATTGAACCAATGGAATAATTGATTAAAGAATTTTGGAAATTGGGAGATTGAATAGAAATTAGAGCTTAATTGATTGAATAATGTTGAAATTGAGAATTGTGATGATGATTGGATAAATTCATTAAATTTGTTGATTGGACAATATAATCAATTAATTGGGGTTAAACAATTGAGGTGAATTGTTTTTGTGATTAAATAATTAGGCAATTAAATTGATTAAATAAATTATTGAGAATTTAATTGCACTATATTTTGTAAGTTGCATAGAACTTGATCAATTCATCGTTGTGTCTCAAATTGTTGGTAGAATAGAGTTGTGAATAAAAAGTTGCAAAAAGTAGACAAACTTATACAACCCCCTTATAGGTTAGAAACACACTACGGGACCAACAACCTTACCAAAACTGGTTTTTTTTTTTTTTTTATCCTAAATTGTGAATCTAGGGTGGACTATATGCATGACATTTAGGGCAAGTAAAGGTTTTAGGCTCCCCTTCTGACAGGGCGTGTTATATACCTCCCACAATTATTAGAATGTAATGACCATGGGCAAATGGTACTACTATACCTTTTTGCATACCTCTTGTGGTCACTAGAATGTAGTGCCCCCCATCAAGTGATATTTGATCAAGGAGTGGAGGGTTTTCACAGGCGACACTTATCAAGCTGAGTGAGCATACGAGGTGAGGGCTACTAACCGTCCGGGGTTTAGAGGGTATGTAGTGCAAATACAAAAATGTCATGTAGTGATGTGTGTGCATAGTATTCTAGTTTAAGTCCATTCATTTATTCATACATCCAAACATTTATACAATTATACATCCATCCACAAAAATGAAATGCGAATAAAAAAGTAAGAATGTAAAGACAAGCAAATGAAGAGCTATGAAAATGAAAATTTTGATGTGTCTAGCCCTCTTAAAATACCAAGTGGAGTGCAACTGTGAGCGCTACCGCCTAAAAAAATCCTTGTGTACCCTCCGAAGCTAGAGGGATCCTGGTTGTCCCTCGTCCTAAAGGTAGGAAGGAACGCCTCTAATAAAATGAAAATAAAGAGAGGACTCGCTAGCTTGTTTTAGGCAATAAACAAGAAAACATGTTACAACATTGATACATGTAAAAAGAAAACTAAAATAAAAATAAATAAATAAATTTACATTGCTTCATTTTCTAGTTACATTCTAAGGAACCCCTTGATTTGGGTTAAAAAAATAAAGTACTAAAAACACACTTAACCAAAGAAATGGATCCGGGGGTTAAGGTACAGAGTGGGAAGTTGTTACATCCCAAATCCCCATTTTTTTTTATGGAGAGTTGGAATTGAACCGACAAAGGCCTTAAAATAGTGTAACAACCCGACCCAATTTAGTGAAGCAATTAAGCATAATGACGATTATTGTAAAAGAACTTTCTTAGTAATCATGGATAATTCTACTTAAGATTAATAGTCTATAAATATAAAAACGAATGTATAAATGAGAGCAATTAGCTATGAACCAGAGACAATCAATTTTAAGAAAGTGATTTAATGACAAAGGTCATAACTTGATAAAAAATTACGATTGGCGTTAATCAAGGATTTACACATGAATAATTTTGGAAGATTAGTACACGAAATGCACTAAGGCAAAACACTAGTGATACGTGAATAAAGTAAGCTTAATCAAGAATTTTTTGTATTTGGAAGATTACCTTCTTATCCGACCTTTTCTCAACAACCAAACATAGTTGGTTTGGCCTGTGTTGGTGAGAAATAAAACAAGTGATGTATTTGTTTATTAGGATTCATGTTCTAGGGTTTCGCTTTTTGTCTTTGATTCATTTTTATGTATATGTTGTTGTTATTTTGTTTATAAATAATTTTATGGTAGATTTATATTCATGATGAATCAAGTAGTGGAGATACTATCAGCTGCAGGTCCATCAATAAGCAGTATAAATAGCCTTAACGAGGAAGGTTGGGTGCCACTACATTCTGCGGCTAGTAGTGGGCAGGTAGAAATTGTGGAAATTTTGCTCGGCGGATGTGAGGAACTTCATGGTTTTCTGCTGTCTTTGGAAAAATTACTATTCGCTTTGGATTGGTTGGTTTAGAAAAATAACTCCATGGTTGTCACTTACATTTGTTATGAACAAATATATTTTTCTGGGACCAGAATTTGCAAAATTGGGGCAAAAAGAATGCATAATTCTGTGTCAAAGGACTATTTAATATAGAAGTCCTGTTCTTGTTCTTCGTACCATAATGATATGTGTTTTAGGAAACATTGGTACTGTCAATATGTGAAATTGTTTGGCCTGGCTGCCACTGATTACATCTTTATGGTTGTGCAAAGAGTTGTTTTCGAAGATGTGAATTTTTCGGGTCAAGTGATCATGGTGTTAGTACTTCATAGGCATAAATGGACTATTGATTTTTTTTTTTATGGTGTTAATTTGTTATCTTTCTAGTTTAAAAGTGTGTATACATTTTTTTAGATGCCTTATTTGGAAAATCATTCAGATTTTATTATATGATTTTTATGGTGCTTGGAACTGAAGTGTTTCTGCAATGATCAATTGTTTGTATAAAAGTAATAGTATAATACATCACTTCTATGACACTTCATTGAAATTAAATATTCCAATGAAGCTCCACAAAGAAATGCATCACCCATTTCAATTCTCAATCATTGAAGTTCTCGACAAAGTTAGGATAGGGACATGACATTTTCCTTATGTGTCTTACTATACTATTCTTGCTCCCCTCCTATGTGAATGCATTTTTTTCGAAGACCTAACAAGGATAAGGATAAGTAAGGTTGTTAAAAAAATTATTACTCGTGATTTTTTAGGAAGCATGTCTTAAATTATTAATAGTATGGGTGTGATACCAATCTAGGGTTAGTGATGTATATGTGGGTGACACCATTTGTATGTCGTAGATATTGAAACATTATCCTTGTTTGGTGTATGAATTTTTTTTTTTTGATTCTTTGCTTCAGGGTTTTAATATTTTAACCCCAATTTCAAGAGTATGTCAGTCTTTGAGAAAATCATTTGAGACACTTTTGGGTTTTTTATAGGAATCTGTGAGCATTTGGCCAATCAGATTACTGGGCATTGCTGATTAATTTGGATAACTGGTAATTGTAACATTTTGGTATACTGTGAAATATTTTGCATTCTTTTGCCTCAATTGAATTAATATGTTTATGTTGATCATTTGTTATTTGTAATGAAAATATTTAATTTTCTTACAGTAACATATTTTTATATATGTTGAACCTTTTTTAATCAAAATAAATAAAGGTTCTAATTACTTATATATTTACTTTTTACTTTTGATTACTGTTTTTATTAATAATAATTAGTTACACTATTTTTATAAATAGTTATTGTCCTCATTAGTTACAGAGTACTTGGTTATGTATGTATATCACAGCTACTTTTCCTAATAATATATGGTTGGTTCCATCTCTCTTGTTCTTGTACCCATTAGTTATCTTCTTTGCAATTTAGTTGGCATAAGCTTCATCTTTCATTTCTTTGGTCTTGAAAAGAATTAGTTTAGCTTTATGGCCAAGAGGTGAATGAAAAATTAGTTCTCAGCTAGTATTGGATATTAATGAAATAAATCTTCAAGTGGGACTTTATTTTTGATATAATAAACACTGATCAGTTGAGAAACTTTATTTCTCATGGAGAAAGGCCATTCGAAATTTGAACTATATAATTGTCTGTGTGTGTGTATATCTATCTATATCTATTATTATAGCAATGTAGTGTTGATGTGGCACTCTCTCTATTTTTCATACATGTATGTGTATATAACGTATATGATTATACTCTATATACATTATACACACACACACACACTCAATTGCCAAAAAATATATGATTTATGTAAATCTAATAAACTTTTAACACATTGGAGCTATCTTGTCAAAGAAAAATATCAAATAGAACCTCATTTTTTTTGTTTTTTTATTTGCTGTCAATTTCTTGTAGAACCATGTTACCTTGCTAGTCAGTCTGACAACTCACACCCTATGTAGGTGTTAGATCAGATAAGTTTTGGCTAGAAGAGCTTCCACTCTTTTCTCCTATATTGCATGTTGATGCTCCTTTTCAGTAGGGCCGCTGTGAGCGTGGCCTAATTTTTTTTTTTTTAGGGATTACTTCGTGAAAAAAAAAAACTTATGGTGATTGTTTTGTAAGTTAGCAATTGCATTCATGTAAGCCTAGCCCCGTTCAGTAGTCATTTTCAATACATGTGAATCTTTTCGTGAAATTTATTTACGATTGGGCTCGTGTGTATGAAAATCGATTCTTGAATTGTCCAGAGAGGACAGTTCGGGAATGCATAAATTTGTATTGCAATCAATAGCACATGCTTGAATATTCCACTATGATAAGATTTCAGTATGATCTCCTATTGTTCTCTCGGTATATATTTAGGCATGCTAATGTCTATCTCGTATACTTAGAAAACCGTAGGGAGATGTTGCCGAAATTTTGTCCGAGTGGAATCAAGCATTTGATTTACTGCTGATTGCAATGTAGATTATGCATTCACGAATGGGATAGGACCACCTTACCCTTTAGAGCGAAGTTGATGGTGATAGGATTTATGTTTCATAGTTATAATGAGTATCATTTTTGACTTGTATTAGGTAGACGAGAATGGATAAGAGTTGGATGGACTTGAGGGGCAGCCATTTGTCAGGGTATGTGAAGGGGATCAAAGATTTTATTGAGTTTGCTCGTGCATCTGCAGATGGGAGAAATAGGATAAGATGTCCATGTAGGAGGTGCAATAATAGGGATTATATGCACATAGATGAGGCCAAAGAGCACCTACTCCTATACGGGATGGACAAGAGGTATACGTGTTTGGAATTTCACGGGGAACACCGTGATGTATGAGTGGTATTTGAGGATGAAGAAGAAGCTGATGATGATGACGGTGGTGATAATGTTGGGGTTGGTTATGAAGGCTTGCCACAAATGCTGGCAGACTTGTAGGGGGCTACAACTGGGGCTAGTAGTCACGAGAGTGACATGGGACAATCGAAAGCATTTGAGTCCTTGTTGAGGGAAGCAAGGCAACCGTTATATCCATGTTATGATAAGTTTTCGAAACTGGACTTTCTCGTGAAACTCCTTCATATTAAGACCATCAACTGATGGAGTAACAAATCATTTAATATGGTCATTGAATTGATTAAAGCAGCACTTCCTACTAGGGAGACCTTTCTGAAATCATATTACGAGGCTAAAAGAATATTAAGAGATTTGGGCATCGGGTCTATTCCCATACATGCTTACAAAAATGATTGCATGTTATTTTGGAAGGAGACTGAACAATGTATGGAGTGTACGGTGTGCCACGAACCCAGGTACAGGCTGAATGAAGGAAAGAGCAAGACAATTCTGCACAAGGTGTTGAGATATTTTCCCTTAAAACATAGGCTACAAAGGTTGTACATGTCTCAGAAGATGGCAGAAGATATGCGGTGGCATAAGGAGAAGCGTGTTGCTGAGAAAAATGTATATAGGCATTTGGCAGATTCTCAAACTTGGGCTGAGTTTGATAAATCACGAATGGTTTGCAAATGAGGCGCGTAACATACGACTTGGGCTGGCTAGCGACGGTTTCAATCCGTTCGAGGACATGAGTAATGCCTACACCTTGTGGCCAGTGTTGCTTGTGCCGTATAACTTGCCACTGTGAAAATCTATGAAAGAACCATTTATCTTCATGTCGTTGCTTATTCTAGGGCCGAAGTCTCCTGGTAATGAAATTGATATGTACTTGCGTCCTTTAGTGGATGAGTTAAAGGAATTGTAGGAGGTGAGAGTGGAGGCATATGACGTCTCTAAGAATGAGACATTTCAATTGCATGCAGTGTTACTGTGGACCATAAATGACTTTGTAGCCTACGGGAACTTGTCTGGGTGGAGCACTAAGGGGTATTTGGCATGTTCGGTTTGTAATAAGGATGCATGTTCCCTACATTTGTCCAATGGAAAGAAGATATGCTACATGTGCCATCGTCATTTTCTACCGCCATCACATGGCTGGCGAAATCGGCAAAAGCATCTATTTGATGGAAAAATTGAGTGCCGATTGTCACCTCCATTGTTGTCTAGGAAAGACGTGTTGGTGCAATTGGCACTCATCCAACTAGTGAGGTTTGGGAAGATACTGGGTACTAAGAAGAGAAAGTGTACTAATGTGGACTTAAATTGGACAAAGAAGAACATATTTTTTGATTTTTCGTATTGGGAGACCCTTAAGTTGAGGAACAATTTGGATGTTATGCACATCAAGAAGAACATCTATGAAAATGTGCTAGAAACTTACGGCATTTGTGATGAACCAAGACACCAGATATTGGCCTACCGACCCCAAAACCCCATTACACACCTCACAAATGATAAAATAAACTTGCACAAACTTACAGCACTCGGTTCGGATGCCCGGTTTGAAACTTATGCAAGTTTCAACTTTAAAAAGGCCCATTTTGGGGTTTTGACTGACCAAAACACCAGATATCGGCCTACCAACCTTGAAACCCAATCACTCACCTCACAAATGATAAAATAGACTTGCACGAACTTACGGCACTCGGTTTGAATGCCCCGTCTGAAACTTATGCAAGCTTCAGCTCCAAAAAAGCCCATTTTGGGGTTTTGACCAACCAAAACACTGGATATCAGCCTACCAACCTTAAAACCCCATCAAACACCTCAAATATGATAAAATAGACTTTCACGAACTTACGACACTCGGTTCGGATGCTCGGTTTCAAACTTATGCAAGTTTCAACTCCAAAAAGGCCCATTTTAGGGTTTTGACTAACCAAAATATCGGATATCGGCCCACTGACCCTGAAATCCCATCACACACCTCAAAAATGACAAAATAGAATTGCACAAACTTATGGCACTCGGCTAAAATGCCCGGTTTGAAACTTTTGCAAGTTTCAGCTCCAAGAAGGCCCATTTTGGGGTTCTGATGAACCAAAACACCTCATATCATCCTACCAACCCTGAAAACCCATCACATAGCTCACAAATGATAAAATAGACTTGCACAAACTTACGGCACTCGGTTTGGATGCCCAATTTGAAACTTATGCAAGTTTTAGCTCCAGAAAGGCTCATTTTGGGGTTTTGACTGATCAAAACACCAGATAGCGGCCTTCCGACCCCAAAACCCCATCACACACCTCAAAAATGATAAAATAGACTTGCACGAACTTACGGCACTCGGTTCGGATGCCCAGTTTGAAACTTATCCAAGTTTCAGCTCCAAAAGGCTTATTTTGGGATTTTGACCGACAAAAACACCGAATATTAGCCTACCGACCCCAAAACCCCATCACACACCTCAAAAATGATAAAATAGACTTTCAAAAACTTACATCACTCGGTTCGGATGCCTGGTTTGAAACTTATGCAAGTTTCAACTTCAAAAAGGCCCATTTTGGGGTTTTAACCGACCTAAACACTGGATATCAACCAAACGAGCCCAAAACCTTATCAAACACCTCAAAAAATGATAAAATAAACTTGCACCAACTTACGACAACTAGTTCAAATCATTGGTTTGCAACTTATGCTACTTTATGCCGTTCTTACTATTTATGCGTGCAAAAAAAAAAAAAAAAATATTCACATTCTATGTTTCATATATATTTAATAATTATTCTAATATATATCATTTGATCTTTATTTTAGATTGATCGGAATTATTGTGCAGTCGTCTTTATGTTTTGCATCGAGACTTATTATTTTTATTTGTTTTTTTTTCTTTTCATGGACATCTATAGTTACATTTTTTGAGATACTTGTTTATTTTTCTATTTATTGTTAAATTGTACTTTTACAAATGTACGTAATTAGTATAATATAAATATATATATATATATGAATTTATTTTTCTTTTTTAATATATTCATTTTAGAATATTTGAATTTTATTGTATATCAGGATGATCGATACATGTTTAAACAGGAATAAAACAACAAATAAAACAAAGCAAATAGGGTTAAAAAAAATAAAAAATTTAGCGATGCACACAAAGGCATCGCTAAAAGTAAAGAAATAAATTTATAGTGACGCTTTACATTCGTCGTTAAAGAATGCCAATACATTATTAGTGACGCCCAAAATACGTCGCTAAAGGTTACAATTAGCGACGCACACAGTGTGCGTAGCTAAAAGCTACAATTAGCGACGCACACTCTGTACATAGCTAAAAGCCACCATTAGCGACGCACTTGGCGTCCGTGTATAGTATTTGCAATGCCCATGCCCTATTATTAGCGATGCCATGTGAGCATCGCTAATAGTTATCTTTAGCGACACTCACAGGTATGTGCGTCGCTAATACTATTAGTGACACAACTATTTACGACACCTTTAGCGACGCCCATTTGTGCGTCGCAAAAAAGCTTTAGCGACACATTTTGCCATTATTAGCGACGCACACATGCGTCGCTAATAGTGCCTTTTCCTGTAGTGAGTGTCAGGAGTTGTACCTGTCACAACGTCCATCTTGATTTTATAGATGCTTTTGGACCTACGGGTCGATGATTGGGAATGATGCCCAACACTTAGTCCATGGAGGACATAATATATGTAAAGAGCTTTAATGCTATTCAAGAACCTGATAGAGGGGTGAACCTGAACAAGTACTTTTGAGGGTAGTCGGGCCCTTCTGATTGATAGCATATATTTTATTAGTATCTAATATCTTTTATTTAAATCATAATCTGATGACGCACTCTTTGGTTGTTGATACGCCTTGGTGGCCTATCTTTGGATTATCTGATGATGCACTTTTTGGCTATTGATATGCTTTGCAAGCTTATCCTTGGATTCAAATTGCTATCTTATGATTTGTGGCAGTTGATTATTGTATAAGTCAATGCCTGTTATTGATTTGTTGTACCATTTGTATCATTTGTATTAAACTACTATGGGATGTGTCTTTTGGACCCACGGGTTATTTCTAGTGATTCACACTCTTGGTGACTAGCTATTGTGATATTATATCTTTTACTTGCTATTGTTTATATCCTTCTATTTGAACTGACCCTAACCCATGGTAGAGCAAGGGAATTTATTTACTGAGCTAAGTTAGCTCACTTCAGATATGTCATTTATTTTCAGGACAGGATACTACAGAAAGACCATAGGATGTAATAACCCAACCCAAATTGTAACTGAGTGACCCATGTAAACCCGAGCTGTTAGGGCTCTATATTATGATATCGAATGAAATGTACAGTTTTAGAATCTGAATAGTCTTGCATATACAAACGATGCCCGGGAAATACCCAAGTAAGCCACGAGCGAGCGTCGAAGTACGTGTACGTGTACGTGTACGTGTATGCATACTTATATGTATACATATATGGGTGTGTATACATAAATGTATATGTAATATAAAATTATATATATATATAACCATGTACAGATATATAGATATATATATATATATATATATGAATTATTAAATATGTATATATATTATATATAACCATGTATATATATATATATATATGAAATATTAAATATATATATATATATATAATTGTACGCATATATGTATATATGTGGGTATATAATGTGTAATCAATATATAAGTAACGTACAAAAAAAATTTAAGGAACATTAAAGAAGGGGGGTTACGAATGCAAAAGAGCAAAGCAAGAAAAGAAAAAAAAAAGGGAAGAGAGAGGGAGAGAGACAAGGAAACCGAGGGGCGCTGGGTTTTTATTTATAAAGACCAGTGCATGCCTTGCATGTTTAGGAAAAGGAACAGAATGAGAAAAGAGAAGGAAGAAGAAAGAGAGAAGGAAAGGAAGAGAGACAGTACAAAAAAGGGGTAAGCTTCTGAATTTTTCTATGAATTTGAAATTCTGGGTTTTTATTTAAAGTTGCATGAAGCTTACTTTTAATTGTATAACATTAATCTAGGAAGAAAAATATGAAGTTAGGAACAAACAGCAAAAGAAACAGTTAAGAAATGAGGTAGAAATGAGGAAGATCGAAAAACTAAGATAGAAGCATTTGGGGCTGTTTCGTTTAGTTTTAGAGGCCTAAAATTATGTCAAGATGTTTTAAAAAAAATTTAGAACCATTTAGAAATGAAGAGGAGTTCAAAAACTGCAAGAAAACTAAGTTTTAAAAAATGAGTTTTCTAGTTTCTGGTCACCGGCACTGGAGATGGTGACCGGAGCCTCGCCGAAAAAGCGTGGGGAAGGTGACACTGTTTGGTTGGGTCGGGTCAGACCCGACCCACCCGCATGTCAGGCTCACTCAATACTGTGTCGTTTTTGTTTTTATTTAAATAGGATCGGGGCTTGTTTGGGTACATGGTTAAGAAATTGAATTTGATACACTATTTGGGAATAGGGTTATCCCATCCCTATTTTAAACATTAATCCACTGTTTTTTTTAAAGAATTAGGGAAAAGAAATACAGGGGTTGCTGCCCTCACGAATTGAACCAAAGACCTAAGGGACATGAGGGCTTCTTACCCCAGAGATGCAGACCACTGTGCCACTAGGGCACCTGTGGTCCAATCCCATTTAATATATATATATATATATATATTGTAATTAAATTAATTAAATAATGATAATTTTTGTTAATTAATCCAAAATTCAAAGATAACAAATTAGTGTTTTCTTACTATGTCAGATATTCTAAAATCAATGGAGAGGTCCGTTTCACAAGACGAAGTCCCGAAGAATAAAATACTTGTAGAAATGCCAAATGACCAAAATACCCCTGAGTCAAATATAAGTCAAACGGATTTCGATTAAAATAAATAAATAGTGAATCTTTATTATTACAAGTATTCCGGACCCAACGGTGAAGTCTGATTTGTGAAAAGAGGCCTCGAGGAATAAAGACATGTAAAAGTGCAAAATGACCATTTTGTCCTTTTTAGTACAGAAGTCCAAATTAGAAACCGTGAAAGCCTAAACTGACTTTCTTCAATGTCCCAGACTCAATTGTAGAGTTTAAGTTAATAAAAGAGATACTTGTAGTAACAAAGTATAAAATTTGATGAATAATATTAGAATTGAGACATGTTTACTGAATTATAGGAAACTCAAAACGAAAAGGAAAAGTCACGGAATACTGAACTAGGATGCACTGATAAGGTAAGTAAACCCCAATCTCTTACATATGGTCTTCCAAGTCACATTCATTCTATTACTGCTAGATTTGTACTCTTATACGTACCAAATGTTTATTGTACCACAATATGATATTGTTTTATCTTGTGGACGTTTATTGACTGCTATATCATTGATCATTATATTGTACTCTTTGTACCACACCTTAAAAATCCTACTGTTATATGTTTACTGAATGATATTCTATTTTTGTACACTTTCTTATAAAATCATGAATAATCATGATATATTATGAATGCCGGATTTGTGTTTAGTCACAATATCCATCTGATACTTTCTGAGTTAACAGGACCTATGGGTCGATTTCGTGAATAAACATATGGAAATGATGGCATTTTTACGCATTGAGTTATGATGACATTTCATATGCACTGAGGTTAAGAGGGGTATGTTGGGCCCCAAAAGACTGAGGGTCTGCCAAACCCTGAACAGAGTAATAGCATCATTTATGTTTAACTAATATAATTATGTTTATTGGATTCATAGGATTATGCCATTCCCTATGAATAATCTTATGTTGAGAGTTCACTCATTGATTGTGATTGATTGCTATTGATTTATTGTGGCAGTACATTTATGTTGACTGATTTCTATTGAGTTTTTCCATGTTCATGTTATATCCAATACTCATAATTAATTATTGTGACCTTTACTATTCATTGGCCATTGTGGAATTTTATCTTTATTGGCTATCATAGCATCTTATCCCATGATTGGCTATCATGTTCACATTCATGAATTCATGTTCTTTCTATGTTAACCTTAACCTATGTCAAAGATGAGAATTTTCTTACTGAGCTTTGTTAGCTCACCCTGACTTACTGATTTTTTAAGTAAGGATGCTGTAGGACCGTAGTAGGAGTCCAAGAACATAGGGGACAATTTGAGGAATATAGTAGTTGTGATGTAGTTCTCCCATGTATTCACCACCTAAGGGTGATGTTATGTTAGTTTTTGTTTTAGTTTCTGTTTTGACATTGTAGAACCATATTATGTATTTAAGACTTCCACTGATTTACTGTTTCAGTTTTATATTACACATTATTATCATTGATACAAAGAAAGAAAAAGTAAGGATGGGTACAGGGTCGACCTCGCGATACGAGATCCGTATAGGGTGGGTTTTGGGTCGTGAAAGCTTGGTATCATAGGTGAGCCTTAGGTTCTAGTGAGTCATTGGAGATAGGATTAGAATACTAGAACTGTTAAGTCTAAGAGTCTATCAATAGATAAAATTGATACTGCTATGATTAAGATTTTATATGAACACTAATTGTAATCTTATGTATACATTGTTTACTATCTTTTCTGAAATGGTTAACACAAGGAACACACCGTTACCTCTAGATCGCTTAGACCGATTAGAGCAACTGATGGAAAGGGTCATTGAGACTTTACCCAGAGTCAAGCCGGTACTAGTCAGCCAATACAACAGGAGCAGTCCATCAACGTAGGTGGCTGACAAGAGAATGTGTGAGATCCGACGTTTTCATATGAGCGGTTTAGAAGATAAAGCCTCCATCTTTCGACGGTACTTAGGGAGCCATAGCTGTAGAGGAGTGCTTATTAGAGATGAACAGGATTTTTCGCATCCTGACATGCACTGAGGTCTAGAAGGTGGCATACGCCACATATATGTTCAAGGGAGCTGCACACAAGTGGTGGCTTCTTGAGAAGGCCAGGGAACCAGACATGGACTGGCAACGATTTGCCATGGTCTTCAATAAGAACTACTTCCCTCAGGAAGTGAAGAACCAGAAGATCACCGTGTTTATGGTACTACAGCAAGGAGGAATGACAGTGGAACAGTACGAGGCCACGTTCACTGAGTTAGCCAGATTCACTCTTAATGTTGTCAACAGCGAGAATCTAAAGGCCTGAAAGTTTGAGGAAGGGCTACAATAGGCCATCAAGGACAGACTCAGGCCCTAGCAGTTAACCACTAATAATGAGGTGGGGACTACTACTAAGATCATTGAGAGAAGCGGCGAAGAGTTCGCAAAGAGACAAGGGAACCATAGATCAAGGGGCAGACAAAACCGGAGGCAAGGGCCTTTCTTCGCTAGGAAAGGGCCCATATTCACTAAACCCAGAACTGGATCCCGAGCTACGGGGCCCAGTCAGAGGAGGCTGAGCTATACTGAGGAGGGCACAGTCAAATGCCCTAATTGTCAGAAGGTCCATAGGGGCCAGTGTCTCAAGGACAACAACGTTTGCTTCTATTGTGGCCAAGTCAGGCATTTTGCAAGGAAGTGTCCTCAGATCAACCAAGCCATGACCAATGCTACTTCAGTTAGAGCACCAGCATTTACAAACACAGTGAATAAGCCCCAGAACCTCATAAATGGACCAGAGAATGTCCAGCAGTAGGTCGGATGGGTTTTCTTTATAGTACCAGGAGATATGCAGCCTTCGACTTCTGTAGTCGCAGGTACTCTTATATTTTGTGCACAGCTTGCCCATGTTTTATTTGATACTGGCTCTACACATTTTTTTATATCTCCTGCATATTCTGCTAAGTTGAAAATAGTGACAGAACCTTTAGGATATTTGCTGAATGTGTCTATACCATCAGGCAAATCATTACTAGGGGATAGCATGTATAAGGATTGTGAGATACGGATTATGGAGATACTATTACTTACTGATCTTATACCATCAGAAATCTGTGGGTACGATGTTATTCTCGGTATAGACTGGTTGGCAGCAAACCATGCCACTATAGATTGTGTGGCTAAGCGAGCGCTAATTCAGAACCCCAGATTTTTTACTGTTGAGTTTAAGGGGACAGGAGTGGCTTCTCCACCCTACTTTATTTGTTCTATCTAGGCTAAGCGTCCATTTCACAAGGGATGCCATGGTTTCTTATGTAGTATCCAAGACACTGATTCACAACAACCTATGCTAGAGAAGATTCTCATTGCTAGGGAATTACTTGAAGTATTTCCAGAAGATCTTCTAGAGATGCTTGTGGACAGAGAGATTGAGTTTAGTATTGACGTACTATCAAGCACTTCACCTATATCCAAGATAGCCTATAGAATGGCACCGATAGAGCTGAAAGAATTAAAGCTTCAGTTGCAGGAACTGCTAGACAAGGGCTTCATATGACCCCGTTCATCACCATGGGGTGTTCTTGTATTATTTGTCAAGAAGAAAGATGGGACCATGAGGCTATATATTGATTATCGGGAACTGAACAAAGTTACCATTAAGAACAGGTATCCACTGCCCAGGGTAGATGATCTATTCGACCAACTAAAGAGGGCTCAAGTATTTTCAAAGATCGACTTCAGGTCCGATTATCACCAGCTGAAAGTCAAACCCACCGACATTCAGAAGACAGCATTCAGAACTCGATATGGACATTATGATTTCCTTGTCATGCCTTTTGGAGTGACAAATGCCCTAGCCACATTCATGGACTTAAGAAATAGAGTGTTCAAGCCATACTTAAAAATTTTCATGATCGTATTCATCAATGAAATTTTGGTCTATTCTAAGAACTAGGAAGAGCATAAAATGCATCTGAAGAAAGTCCTACAGAAGCTATAGGAGCAGAAGCTATATGCTAAATTGAAGAAGTGTGAATTCTGTCTCCCAAGTATTTCATTCTTAGGGCATGTGATCAGTAAAGATGGGATCTTCGTGGACCCCTAGAAGATA
Source organism: Nyssa sinensis (assembly GCA_008638375.1). Taxonomy (NCBI): domain Eukaryota; kingdom Viridiplantae; phylum Streptophyta; class Magnoliopsida; order Cornales; family Nyssaceae; genus Nyssa; species Nyssa sinensis. The sequence goes on along the minus strand of CM018044.1, from coordinate 26,817,477 downwards.
GAAGCTATTACTAGTTAACCCCGGCCGACTAATGTCATGAAGGTTCGTAGTTTCATGGGTTTAGCTGGCTACTATAAAAGGTTTGTCAAGGACTTCTCCAAGATAGCTGCTCCAATCACCTAGTTGACCTGGAAGAATGTTCCGTTCGTCTGGACTGAGGAGAGGAAGCAAAGTTTTCAAGAGATGAAGAACCGACTGGTTACAGCTCCAATCTTGATTGTACTAGATGGGATAGAGGGTTTTGTGATCTACAATGATGCTTCGCACCAAGGCTTGAGGTGTGTTCTGATGCAATAGGGAAGGGTAGTGGCTTATACTTCATGGCAACTGAGGCCACATGAAAAGAACTATCCGACTCATGACCTCGATCTTGCAGCTACTGTTTTTGCACTTAAAATGTGGAGGCATTATCTATATGGAGCTACATGTGATATTTTCACCAATCACAAAAGTCTTAAGGACTTATTTACATAGAAGGAGCTCAATATGCGCCAACAATGTTGGTTGGAGTTGATCAAGGACTACGAGCTCAGTATACAGTATCACCTAGGGAAGGCGAATGTAGTAGCTGACGCTCTTAGCAAGAAGTCATCAGGGAGTCTTGCTTGCTTGTTGACTATACAGAAAGAGCTACTACAGGAGTTAGAGGTAATGGAGATTGAAGTGGTTCTACCAGGTTTCACTTCCATGGTGGTAAACTCTAGAGCTGGTTAATACTTGGGGAAGAAATTCACTATGATGAAGATTGGTTACACGTAAACTAGATATGGCCTAAATAACTCTAGCACCATTTTATGTAATCATGCCGTCAACTTTCATTGAATCCTCAAGCTCTTCATAAATGAATTCTCCATACAACCTGATTCTTCTTCGGTCTCGAACTCCTCCGATCGAGCCTCTTACAATTGTGAATCCATACAACCTCAATGTTCACCGATCGTTCAACGTCCAATCCTCAAGCTTGAACTCTCTTCTCCAATGGTGAGATTGTGAATTGGGGGCTCTTTCATGTGGAATTGATCAAAATCAATTGGTGAAATCAATATAGAAAGGAATCAAATGCAATATATATGAAGTTCTTCAATAGAAGCTCTTAGATCTAGCAATTCTAGGGCTCTCACAATGATGAACTCTCAATGCTCTGTTTTCTCTATTCTCTCTTCGCACAAAACTAACTTTTCGTGTATTTATTGTATGCAGATCGGATCTCAAACAGTTTAAAAAATTATTTTACCCAGTGCTCGTTCGAATGAAGGTATGCTCGTTTGAACGACCAATTTGCTCATTCAAACGAAAATGAAACGAGTTTCAAATGAGCAAAACTTTGAGGTTCCATCTCTTCTTTTGAATTTAAACCTTTCGAACAAATGAAAATAAGCAAATAACCATTCTATTATTCGTTCGAACAGGCCACTAGGATTGTTCGAACAAGTAACAGAAGGTGCTTATTTTTTGTTGGCCTTGTGAAATTAATTTCCCTAAGTGTTTGAAATATTCATGTTTAGGAAATCTCTTTCACAATCATAAGACCACTTCACACATTATGATATAAACTAAACTATATGCCAGGCATGCAATGTGTGAATGTGTGAGGTCGAAATCACAACAAAAGTCCAAATTACCGAATTACCCCTCAAGTAGCAAGACGACCAGTAGTAGATCACAAAAATGAAGCTTAAACCTTTTGGCATAGAATGGGCATTGAAATAATCTAAACCTAGGACTAATATCGTGATTACATTAAAAGAACGTTTTGTTAAAACTAGACGAGCCAACTAAAACAATGGACCCTGTGGTCCTAACAGGTTGGAGAAATTCGATAAGGGGTCTTACAAATGGTTAAGCTCCAAGGACCAAATCAATTGACAACTCAATTTCTCGATCTATTGGAAAACTAGGTAGGCCTTCTAGAAAGACATCGAGAAAGTCTTTGACAACTGGAATTTCTTCTAGGGTAGGAGTTTGGGATTGTTCCTTCCAAAACACTATAGAGGTAACCTTGACATCCTTTTTTGAGCAAGCGATGGGCTTGAATTGAAGAAATAATGTAAGGAGGGGCTATTATTCCTTTGCCTTTAAAGGAAAATTTTTCTTGGTTGGGAAAATGAAAGGTTTTTTGTTTTGCGGCACAATCTACAATAGTATGGTTTACACATAGCCAGTTTATTCCTAAGATGACATCAAAGCTACGAATATCTAAGGGTATCAAATTAGCAAATAGTATGATATCTCCTATGGTCACATCACATGCCTTATAAACTGAAGTACCTACCATTGATTCTTTTGAAAGAATAGATACAAATAGAATGTAACAAAGAGGTTTAAGGGTTCGATGTAACTTTTTAGCAAAATCATATTGTAGACACCTCATTTTGTGACCTTTGATTGGGTAAGAGTAATTTGGTAATTATGCCAAAAAACCTACTTTTAGTAAGACTCTTCTAGACAAAGTCTCATTCCGATTAAGACTCTTGTTGACAAAGTCGCACACCTAGTAGGACTCTTCCCAACAAAGTCACACTCCAAGTAGGACTCTTCCAGACAGAGTCTCATTCCTAGTAGGACTCTCACGTCAAAGTCTCATTTCTAGTAGGACTCTTTCTAGCAGAGTCTCATTCCCATTAGGACTCTTCTTGACAAAGTCTCATTTCCACTAGGACTCTTTTGTCAACGTCCTACTCGTAGTAGGACTTTTCCCAACAAAGTCTCATTCCTAGTAGCACTCTTCTTGATAAAGTCCTAGTCCCACTAGGACTCTTCCGTTATAGTTCCATTTCTAGTAGTACTCTTCCCGACAGAGTCCCACTCCAAATAAGACTATTCCCGACAAAGTCTCATTAACAATAGGACTTTTCTTATTAGAGTCTCACATCTTGTAGGACTCTTCTCGTCAGAGTCCCATACCTCATATGTCTCCACCCGACAAAGTCCCACTCTAGTAAGACACTTTTCGATAGAGTCCCACAGCTAGTAAGACTCTTCTGAATCAAAGTCTCGCCTATGGTAGGATTCTTCTACCCATCGAAAAGTGTTTCAGTAATTTTGGCACCATTTTGCCCATTAAGGGAATTTTGGTAATTTTGGCATAGTCCTTGAGGGGCATTTTCGTATCTTCTATGTCAAATTACCCTTTTAGGGGTATTTTGGTAATTTTAGCCCTTTGGTGATAAATTAGGCACATTTCCATGCCTTGAGGGGTAATTTTGTCATTTCTTATGCCTTAGTGGGAATTTAGAGATTATCCACTAAATTTTGGGCAATTTGGTAATCCTGAGTAATAGTAGTTTATTTAGGTATAATTAGGACTTTCTTTTTATAGAGTTTTCATAAACCTAGGTGCTAAATATTTCCTTGAAAAGGAATACATTAAACCTAGATGCTCATATTTTTAGAGTTTATTTCTAAGTAAATTCTATTCTCATTGAATTTTGTATGTAGACATCAATTCTATTGGTTCTTGTATTGTCATAATTAATTTCAAATTCATTTATTTAGGATAATCATCCCTTATGATAATTATTTAATTTTTTATTTATTTAAACACATAATTATCACTCAAGACATGATCCTAGCCCTCCGTTTTAGGGTTTCATTTTAGGCCTTTGGATCAAATCTTTATATTTTGTCTATAAATAGACCCAATTGGCCATCATTTTTCAACGCACAATTCCATAGCTTTGTGCTATTAGTATATTCCTAGAGTTCTTTTTGTAAGAACTCACTATTTTCTAATATTGAAGCCTTGCCGAAATTACGGTCTTCTTTCAAGAAGTTGTCACGACCCGAAACCCACCCTATGCGGATCTCGTGTCGCGGGGCCGACCCGAAAGTCGTCCCTACTTTTTCCATTCTTATATCATAGTACTAATATGCAAAGTACTAAAACCTCAAAACAATAACAGCGGAAGTCTTATCAATGTCAGATTTCAGCGGAAGTCTTTTCAGTAATAGTACATCAGCGGAAGTCTTTCAGTACACAATGTTAACGGAAGTATTTACAATACATAATATGGAAGAGAAGGTGAATTTACCTACCTCTATCTTGATTCTATATCAGAAATCCGTGAGTGTGCCCTTGCCTTTCGAGTTCCCTATATATCAGTAATTACGTTTCAAAATAAATGCTATTCATCAAATTTTATGCCTTTCTATCACAAGTATCTCAAACACTAATTTAGACTTTACCATTGAGTCTGGAACGCCGAAGAAAGTCGGTTTAGGCTTTTGCGGAATTCCATTTAGACATTTGTACTTAAAAGGGCAAAATAGTCATTTTGCACTTTTACGGTTATTTCTATTTTATGAGACCCCATCTCATGAAACAGACCTCACCATTGGACTCAGAACGTCCGAGATAATAAATTTTGACTATTCATTTGCATCGTTTGGACTTCGTTTGACCCATATTTGAAATAGGGGCATTTTTGTAAAACTTAATATTTTATTAATTTTTCTATTTGGGCCATAGTGACATTTCCTAAACCATTTGGGGTCGGTTTATAATTTCCCAAAGCTGCGGTTTGAACCAATGGGTTCATTAGTCAAAATCCTAAACCGGTCTGACCCTTTACTGAACCAACCGGTTCAGTTAAATTCAGAGAACCAGAATTCAATAACCACTCTGTCTACCCGATCCATGGTTTGGATAACCCCAAACCTAATTTGAATTTACTATCCCTGTTACCAAACAACCCAAATCCATTTAAAATCCAAACATAAAAGACACAGTTTCACTGCCCGTTTTATTTTCGGTCGGGTCCCGACCCGATCCGAACCCAAACCCGGTTCCGTCTTGACCCGAGACAACTATTGTCTTCGTCGTTTTTCCGGTGAAGCACCGGTAGGTTTTCGTCGCCTTCTCTGGCGACGGCAAACATTCCCGATCAGTTTCTTACCCCATTTTCAATGCCAATTTCTTCTTAATTCCATGGGGATTTCATATCTAAATTTATTGTTTGATTTAAACTACCATAGCCCCTCGAATAGAAGGATTTACAGTTCCAGCCGGTTTTCTGGTCAACTATTCTTTTTAAATTTTGTGACTGTTTCTTCTCGATTTTAACTCCATTTTTAGTCTAAAGTGTTTCTGCACTTCATACGGTCATACTTGGGTCATTTAAACAAAGTTTAATACATGAAATGTTAAGGTTCCGATTATTCTCTACAAACCTGCAACTCTGAATTTCTCATTCATTTCAGCACCTTTTTCTATCATTCTTTTTGCATTTAAAAGCTTAACTTATGCTTATCAAGACCCTAGCTTTAAACCAAACTATCATGCTTTAAATCATAAAAACAGTGGGTGAATGACTCACCTAAATTTTCTGTATTTCTCTCGGGTCTCCTCCTCTTCTCTTTCTTTCTTGGCTCAGTTCCTCCCGAAATGTTTCTCCCTCATCTTTTTCTATCTCAGTTTCTAAACTTCTCTTTATCTCACAAACCCGTATACATAAAAAGAAAACCAACCGCCTCTTTCTCTCTCTAGCTTATCTCTCTCTCTCTTCCTTGCAGTCATTCTTGACTGCCGTGAACCGCCCTTTGATCCTCCATCACCCACGTACCAACATGCATCATATATATATATATATACACGATCCAGTTGCACCAAGGTCGGTGGCCTTGGTGCTTTCCTCTCAGCCGCACAGCACACACACACAGTGATGCATATACACACACAGTGATGCACACACACTGCCACCTTGCATGTACAGCCCCCCTCCTTTTCCTCTGTCTTTTCCTTGATATTTCCATTCACATATATACATGTATTATGTATACATGTACATGTATATACATACTATACATTATACTATATTTATTTATTTATACACACATGAAATACATATCTTTATACATGAAATATATCTATAGTCTTGCATATAAATTCATTTATAATAGCGCATGCATACATTGATTTTAGACGTACTACATGTCTGAGTAATATGTTCGTGCATGGGAATGCATGCATGCACGCATTACGATGTTAGGTCTTAAAGTACTCGGGTGTCGCCCGGCACTAGGTATACTAAGCAAACCATTCACATCCCTCAATCGTTTGGTTCCATGAAATACCATGATATAGAGCTCAAACAGCTCACATTACCCTATTCAGTCACTTAACCTCGATAAACGTGTCGTATCCCAGGTCGGGATATCACAGAAGTAAGTCGAAATCCTACCGAAATGACGGTCTCCTTTCGAGAAGCAAGTCGAAGTTCAACTCGATTAAAGACTCCAAATCAGACTTTTCAAGTCAGAGTATTGACCAACCTCCATAACTAAACAAGGTATGCATATCGAATCCTTAACAGTCTTCTTTAATTCGATTGATCTCTCATCTTTTATCAGTCTTGATAAAAGAAGGTAAACTGGAGAACTACATGACTCTAATTCCGTTTTCTAAATAGATATGTAGGAATCCTTCAAGCTCGAGTCAAATCTCCTTTCTATTTTCTTTCTATTTTCTTTATTCTTTATGCAAGTTCATTCATTCGTTTATCGTTTCTATTTCTACACATTCTTTTTCCCTTTTCATAATGAAATGGCCTTGTATGTGAATATTTGAGGCTGGTCCATTTGGATTGGGTAGAGTGGGTGCCTAACACCTTCCCACCCCATAGCTTAGCCCCCGGATCCACATTGTTGGTTACATTTATTTATAGTGCATTTATTCATGTGAATGGGTTATTTTATAAAGGAACTAGGAAACTAGGCGATGTAAATATCTTTAATTTCATAGCTTTTGGTTTCCTTTTCAGGTATCTTTTCTCATGACTTGTAACAGGTTTGCTTATTTATTTGGCCAAAAAAAGTTGGGGACTCCTCTTTCTTCTTTATTTTTTCTTAAAAGCATTCCTTCCCACATCTAGGGAAGGAGATAACTAGGATCCCCTTAAATCCACACGACAAGAACTTTTCTGGCGGTGACACCCACAAAGGTGACTCCACTGGGGACTAAAAGGACAAGACTCGGTGAAATGGTCATTTTCAAGGTTCTTTCATTTACTTGCTTTATATTCATTTTTTTTCCTTTATTTACACTCTCTCTTTATGGTAGATGAATGTATGGATGATTGAATGTATGTATGAATAAAAATTACTAAAATTGGAAAACCTTGCACACACATCACTTCATACATTGCATGTTGCACTACATACCCTGTAAACCCTACAAGGCTAGTAGCCCTTGCCTTGTATGCTCACTCAACTTAACGGTTGTCGCCAGTGAAGACCCTGCACTACTTGATCAAAAATCGCTTGACACAACACTCTAGCGGCCTCGATAGGTATGCAAAAAGGTGATGCAGTGCCATTTAACCATGTTATTACATTCTAATGATTGTGGGAGGTATATAACACGTCCTGTTAGTAGTGGAGCCTTGAAACCTTTACCCAGTCTAAGTGTCATGATATAGTCCACCCTAGATTCATGATTTAGGACAATAACCCCATTTTTTGATAAAACATTCACAGACTTTTTTGCATTTTAGCACAATAAAAAAAAAAAAAAAGCCCAAAAAGTACAAAAAATACCCTTCTCTGTCAATCGATCAACATAGGGGTTGAGTTCCATCAGCACTTTTTTGTGTGCCGATTGGCACATAGAGAGCCTGTTTTCCCATTTTGCAAAATTTTTAAAATTATGAATTTTTTTAAAAAAACTTCAGCTTTTTTCACAAATGGGCCAACAAAATGACTTTCAAAAGGGAATTTTTGGGCTTGTCCTGATCACACATCTTGAATCAAGTTGAGTTCTAAACATGTATCACTCTTTAAGGTTTGAGTCTAGTAAATGTTTGGGTCATCTTTTTTAGGATCTGAATTTTGTTCGATTCTTGGGAATCTTTCCATCAAGATTTAGAAGTCATTTTTCTCATTCTTTATCAGAATCTAGAGTCTAGGCATGACTTCCAAATTTTCAAATTTATGATTCTTTACACTTTTTAGGAATTGAGTTGGGCTTCAATCTGTGGGTCCCCTCTTTCAATAATTTGAGTATTCATTCGAGATAAGTCTCAACTCCTTTACATGAGTCACCACACCTTTAGGTTTTATTTGAGTATTCATCTCATCAAACAAGGTTCATCTTTTCCATTCCATTTAGGTCTAATCCATTCTGCACTCACCCTGATTGCGGCTTCCTAGCTTTTAAGAATTTTTTTCTCATTCAAGAAAATCATTTCATCCTTAGAATTTAGGGGCTACCTAGGCATTATGTCCCAAATTTTTCATAAAAAATAAATCAATCAATCAAATCAAATCAAAAAATTAAAAAAAAAATTGTGATCATTCATGCTTCATTTTTCTACTAAGGAATGATCTTTTCCATTTAGATCATCTTTGAATTCAAAGTTTTGAAATCAAAAATTTTTTGGACTAATGGCTTGGATTCAAATTCCCTCACACTCATTTGGCAATCAAAAATTCATTGTGGTCTCCTTCACTACTGCTGCGATTAATTTCTCAAGCTCAAACCAAGAACCATGGCATCAAAATCAACTCAATCACTGCACCTTGTCACTATGGATCAGGATCAATTACTCTAGATTTTGGCCAAAATAAAGAAAGACATGGCTGATTATAGGGAAGAAACACAAATGTTTTCCGAAACAATCCAAGAACTCTTACAACAACAATTACCACCACTCTAAGTAGGGCCTAACAATGCTCCTAATGAATAACCAAATTTCCTTCTCAAGATCATCTCCCATAAAATCAACGGGCCCAAGATGCATGTAACACCCACTTTCAGTAAAATAGGCAATTAAGATAGTGTGATGGAAGTTACCTTAATTAAGAAAATTCTGAAGATACTTTTGCCACTATATAGTGACATAACCCATATTAGGGTTAGGAACAAACCTAACTCAACAATAGGCCACAACCCCAGTTAGGCCAAAACCCAAAGTAGGGTTAAAATCAAACTAATCCAGGGTTAGCTTAACTAAACCCAACCTAAGTTAATGAGATAATTTGGGGTAAGTGAAGCAACACATCACAACCCTAAAATAGAGAAAATATTACATAAAATAATCGAGGGTTGTTAAATAATTATAGGAAAATAGAGGAAACACAAAGTAAAGATGGCTAGTAAATCATAAACACAACGGGTATGACGTGCAAAGGACATGAATACATTTCATGTATATACATATACACACAAAACTCGTAAATGTACACATACATAAATATATATGTATAATTACATGGTTATATATATATATATGCACATACACATAAACATATACATATACACACAATTATGTGTAAGTGAAATATGTGAGATAAAGAGTGTGTATGTATGTGTGAGGTGTGCCATGTGTTTATGTGTGTGATTAAAGTGAGGGGTGGCAATCTCATAAGAATGAAGTAAGGTGGCAGTTTGTTGAAGAAGCCCTCAATGGCGGTTGTAAGACACCAACCCGAATAAAATAGAATAAATTCATTTATATCCTAAAAGTGTCAAATAATAATACCGAGATTTGACCAAGCCATGAGCATAGTACCAAAAGTAAATCGAGACCAACTTAGATCGAGAATAGTAGACTCCAAAATATACCAAACTATCACGAATGAGTAGTATATAGTAAATGGGTATGAATACAGAGGTAAATAGTAAAAGTCGTTATCTTAGAAAATTATGAGATTAGGACAAGCCAAGTACGAACAGACCGAACCGATAAATATAATACCAAAAGAGACCGAACTAGCATAGTAAGTTATGTACAATAATAGGCACGTTGTTCGAGATGAATAGTGAGATTCACAAATAGAGAAAAATATGATATTTAAATATATGAGAAGTAGTTACAAATAACCCCGAGTACCCCAGGACTACTTATTCGAGGAACCGACAATACAAACAGTCGTGCACATATATCTGTACATGCATCGATGTACATGCACAGTAGATCATATATATGCACATAAATAAATATATATATATATATAGTTATAGTTATACACATACAATGTGTGACATGTATATGTAAGAGTAAATATAGGTATATATATATATAATATATATAAAAGAACATATATATATATATATAAAGTATAAATTTTATATATAGTATATGTTATAGTATAAGTGTATAATACTTATATATATACAAGTATTATAATACATAAGTATAAATAAATATATGTATATACAAGTTCATATATATATATATATAAAGCATGCAAAAGCATACAAGTGGATGTGTGTGAAAAGTGAGTGTCGGCAGTGAGTTGGTGTGTGTGTTTAGTGTGTGTGTGTGATATATATTATATAATATATACATAATATCCTAATTGAAACAAGAAAGCAGAAAATAAATCGAAAAGAGAAAAAGAATAGTCAAGGAAATTGGCTAAGAAAAGAAAAAAAGAGAGAGAGAGAGAGAGAGAGAGAGAGAAACCAAGAGGGGCGGTTAGAATGTATAGATATAGATATATATATATATATATGAACGTGTGAGTGTTTTGGGAGGAAAACAAAAGAAGCAGTGAGATTAGAGGGATTTAGAAGTTGAAAGAAAGAAATCAATAGTGGAAGGAAACCAGAAGGATAGGAGATTACGGTGAGCAAAAAATGTGAAAAAACAAGGTAAGCAATTTGATTTTGATTTTAATTTTTAACAAGCATGAATGATAGATTAGATAGTATGGTTTTAAAAAGCAGTAAAAATGGTAAATTTAGGAAGAAACCACAGCCCATTTGGTGAAGAATTGATTGAGAAAAACCAATTTAAAGGTTAAAGGAAAATTCTGGGTCATTGGAATTTAGATCGCTTTAGCTCATTTTATGAATGGAGAATTATTACCCATAGGTGCAGGAGCTTGTAGGTAAAATTTGGGCTCAAAACAGTGGCTAAAAAGCCATGAAAAAGGAAAAAATCAGTTCGCCGAAAAATTTGGGCAGCTCACCAGAGTTGGCTGCAATTCCATTTTTCGAGGCCATTCGGTGACTGAAATTGAATTCCGAGGGTAGATATGGAAAGCCCACGAGGAGTAGAAGAGGAACCCATTGGTCGGATGTCAGAAAGTCGCCAAAAAATGGCTGTTGTCGCCAGAGAAGGTAACGGTGCACAGACGGAGGAGCGCTGGTGCACTCGTTATGTTGAAATGGGCCACGGGTTTGGGTCGGGTCGACCCGCCCAACCCAATATGGGATTGACCCAATATGGTGCAGCTTTGATAAATTTTAAAAGAGTTTTTAAAATGTCAATTTGGGGCTATTTGGATACAAGTATAAGAAATAGAAATTAAATTGAAATTGGAATAGGGATAGCTTATCCCTGATTGGCTATTCCAAATTGGAATAGGACTTTCTGAAATTAAAATTTGACCCAAAATTTATGATAATTATAATTTGACCCAAAGTAATAAAATAATATTTAATTTATATAATTATTAAAAGGAGAAATTACCAAAATGTCCCTAAGTAAAAAATGAGTCAAACGGACTCCGATTAAAGTAAAATAATAGTGAATTTTTATTATTTCGAGCATTTTAGACTCAACGGTGGGGTCTAATTTGTGAAAAGAGGTCTTGAGAAGTAAGAACCTGTAAAAGTGCAAAATGACCGTTTTGCCCTTTTTAGTACAAAAGACCAAATTGAATTCCGCAAAAGCCTAAACTGACTTTGTTCGACATTCTGGATTCAATAGTTGAGTCTATTTAAGTTAAAGAGATACCAACAGTAAAGAGACTTAAAATTTGATGAATAACATAGTTCATATAAACTATAGACTGAGATGCATTTTATGAATCATAAGAACTCCAAGAGAAAAGGAGAAGGCAGTTTGACCTTCTAAACAAATACAGAAAGAGGTAAGTAATATTTGATCTCTGCATGTGATACTTTCCAAGCCAAGTCAATAGTTCTTTTTGTATATAGCTTATTATAATCCATACATGCCAGAAGTTATTGAGGCACATTGATATTGTCCTATCATGTGGAAGTGTTTATTGATTTCTATATATATCTCGATCATGATTGTACATTTGTGCAGAGAGTTCTTTTTGTACAATTGTACCTAGGGCCGTGAGGGCCAGACAGTTATATTAGAAGCAGTCTCGTAACTATAGCCCTTAAAAGCTATCGTTATGTCAGGTTGCCTAGAACCAGTTATGATTCCATTATACTCTTCATGGAAGATAGCATAATCTCAATAAATTATTAGTGCTGGATTTGTGCTCAGTCACAACTCCATCTGATGTTATCTATGACCCTCGAGTCAAGGTTCCAAGTGGAACATTTGCTACATTGCTATGTGAGGCATGAGACATAGAGTCACATTGTATACAGAGCAGTATTATTTAGAAAGCCTGTGTGGGACTGAATACGAGCTCAGGGGGAATTCTGGGCCTCGCGAGTGCATCTCTTTTATTGTTATCATTGTCATTATTGATTATCATAGTTTGATCATGTTATATTATTATGAATGATCATGAGTTCACACAACTTTTATTGACTACATACAATTCATACTTGAAACAGCTCATGACTATAGCAGTATGATATTGTTAGCAGAACAAGTTTTATTGCTTTATCATTTGAGTTCCTACCAATTGATATTCCTTGATGAGCTGCCTTATTTCTTAACTGGCTAGCATATTGTATTTATCCTAGCTCTTTTATGGATAATGCTTTCTATATTCACTTGCACACATGGCAAAGCAAAGGAGAATTACTTACTGAGCTTAAGTTAGCTCATCCCAAACTTACTAAAACATTTCAGGAAAGGAAGTTGTAGTAATAACAGTAGCAGTAGTAGTCAGCTAGATAGTAGTGGACATTTTTGAAATAAATGTAGTGTATACTATTCAGTACAGTCTTGTAGCTCTCCTATGTCATCCACGTCTTGGGGATGTAATATATTAGACTTTTTAAAGTCTGTATTTTGAGAACTAGATTTTATATACATGCAACTTTTATTTAGAGACTTCCATCATTTATGTTATGATATTTATTGCATGTTAGCAGCACTGATTGTTTAGAAAGTTTCAATTTCAGTTTCAAATGAGACCCGGTTCGGCAACACTGTCGGGCCGGGGTTCGCGATTTGAGATTCGTAGAGGGTGGGTTTCGAGTCGTGACACTTGGTATCAGAGCATTAGGTTTAAATGATTAGGCTCAGCTAGGTATCAAAGACTTGGTATCAGAATAGCCTAGATCATAAGTGGTTCATGGGAGATAAGACTAAGGTACTAGTATTATAAATGTCCAAGTAGAGTCAGTTAGTAGATAGATTATGACATGATAGATAGACTATTATATAAATTTTGACCGTTGATCTTTTACAACGAGTAATTTTGGGAGATGATCAGGCTACTGTACCAGTAGTCGCAGGTATTTTTCTAGTTAGTTCAGGCATACCCGCATGCTAGCTTTATGTATTGATTTTGCTTTCCGCATTCACTACTAGATTGATTTAGAAATTGAAATGCTAATTGAATATAAAAACAGAACTCCTAAGTTATATGTTAACTGTTCAATTTTCACCAAGAGAATGATTGATGAGAGAGATATTATGCCTGAAATAAGTAAAGTACGTAACATAGATATAAGAGTATTAGAACGATATATTGTTATCTCGTAGAAATTTAAAGGCATTGATAAGTTAAAAGATAACGTGATTGATAAACTTCAAAGAGCAATAATAGATATAAATGCTAAAAGTTATAATGTTTAGAATGAACTACATACTGTTATAGATATAAATGCTTACTTGATAAACGAGATAGAATGAATAAGAACTCTTAGAAGAGTCATGATCAATGAATGTTATAAATGGGAGAAATCATTAGGAATGAATGATATACATAGAGTATATGAGGTGCAAATTATAAGGGTACAGTTATTAGTTGATCTAAGAAAGAAATTGATGATTTAAAAACAATTACATGATTTGTGACTACTAGAAGATGGAAGCAAGTTAAGAGACAAAAGGTTAACAAGTTGTGGAAAAGAAACTATATGTTATGATAGAAGTTGATGATTATTGAACAACTAAGATGATCAAGTAAATAATGATCCTTAAGAATAGAAGTATACATAAAGGTAAATGATAAGAATTCTTGAGATTATGACACTGACAATACTGAAGGAGGTTTCGATAAATGATGTAGAGAGATAAACGAGGCTTGAATGGGAGATGGTAGTTATACTTAAGCAAACTTGGAAGGAATCATGGTGATATTGAAATTAGAAATCCTTGATGATTATTCTATCTTATGGAAGCATGTACTTGATATCTATTGGTTTACAGTTTGATGAATTGTTCTATATTAAAGGAACCGTTGAGAATTGAATTACTATATCTAGACTAGGGACTTGATATTTATTGTTAGATGATTGCCCTATATTAGTGAGAATTAGTAAAAATTGAGTTACGTTCCATAATGAACGAGGGAAATGGTTAGTTCACATTGAAAGATAAAAGGTAGCATAGAATTGGAAATGTGACAGTTTGAAAAATAGTGAATTTTATAGTGACATCTAGATAGAGCAGTAACACCATGAAAGGCAGTATTTGTGATAGGTAACATGTAAGTAGAATATTTACATTCTGAAAGGCAATGAAGATAGCAATGAATCAAGATAAGAGAGATAGTCTGAAGGAAACTTAAATAGGTAAGTACAGGGGAGTTGATATCCTAAATAAATTGATGACGTACCAGAAATGTGAAATTTTTTGAGTAAGTTATAGATACACCCTGATAAGGTAAAAGACGAATAGAGTTTTGAAAACAAGTATTAAATAAACGAGACTGTTAGAGGTTGACATTTTGAAATGGAAATGATTCTGAGAAAAGGCTGATACATGATGAATAAGCATTAGAAAAGATTTAAGAAATCTTAGAAAATGATCCGAGTAGTAGATTTGATATGAATAAGGATGATACTCTGTCAAGCTAAGTGAAAGTAAGTAATAAACAATCCTGAGTAACTTTTAGAGATTAATGTGATCTAAATAATGGCAAAAAGACTGAAAGTGTAGTAAATCATTTAGAGTGAGTCGTGAAATAAGATAATATATGGAATTGTGGAAATGCTACAAGAATGATTACAATTATAGAAGAAAGTAAATATCCGTAAATAGTAAAGAATTATGAACTGTAGCGATTTTAGAAAGCTTAAACCATTTTAATAAAATCTCAGACAAGATGTAATCATGTGATTATAAGACCCAGAAAAAACACAAAGTATATAAGAACTCCTAATAGTATTAAAAGAAATTCTCTAAAGGAAGGAGTTAGTTAAATAATGATTAGAGAAAAACGTAAGGTATGATAAAGAATAGAGTGAGATGCAAGATACAAAATACCCAAGATCAATGTTAGACTTCATATAGGAATATAAGATAGTATGAAAGAGACTAGGGTACATGACTAAAAGTAGTAATTTTAAAACAAGATTCAAGTGGAATAGTAAAAACTGATGAAAACGAGTGTAGAGTTTCCTAGATTATGAGCATTCAACTTTTGCGGACAAAACTCAGTTTAAGGGGGGTAGAATGTAAGACCCCGACCCGAATAAAATAGAATAAATTCATTTATATCATGAAAGAGTCAAATAATAATACCGAGATTTGACCAAGCCATGAGCATAGTACCAAAAGTAAACCGAGACCAACTCAGATCAAGAATAATAGACCTCAAACTATACCAAACTATCACGAATGAGTAGTATACAGTAAATGGGTATAAATACCGAGGTACATAGTAGAAGTCATGATCTCAGAGAATTACGAGATTAGGACAAGCCAAGTACGAAGAGACCGAACCGATAAATATAATACCAAAAGACACCGAACTAGCGTAGTAAGTTATTTGCAGTAATAGGCATGCAGTTCGAGATGAATAGTGAGATTCACAAATAGAGTAAAATACAATATTTAAATATACGAGAAGTAGTTACAAATAACCCCGAGTACCCCAGGACTACCCATATGAGGAACCGACAGTACGAAGAGTCATGCACGTATATTCGTACATATATCTATGTACGTGCATAGTAGATCATATATATGCACATAAATATATATATATATATATAGTTACACACATACAATGTGTGACATGTATATGTAAGAGTTCATATAGGTATATATATATATATAATATATATAAGTATATATATATATACGTATAAAAGTATATATATATATAAAGTATAAATTTTATATATAGTATATGTTATAGTATAAATTTATAATACTTATATATATACAAGTATTATAATACATAAGTATAAATAAATATATGTATATACAAGTTGATATACATATATATATAAAGCATGCAAAAGCATGCAAGTGGGTGTGTGTGAAAAGTGAGTGTCGGTAGTGAGTTGGTGTGTGTGGTATATATTATATAATATATACATAATATCCTAATTGAAACAAGAAAGCAGAAAAGAAATCAAAAAGAGAAAAAGAATAGTCAAGGAAATCAGCTAAGAAAAGAGAGAGAAAGAGAGAGAGAGAGGAAGAGAGAAACCAAGAGGGTCGATTGGAGTGTATAGATATATATGTACGTGTGAGTGTTTTGGGAGGAAAACAAAAGAAGCTGTGAGATTAGAGGGATTCAGAAGTTGAAAGAAAGAAATCAAAAGTGGAAGGAAACTAGAAGGAGAGGAGATTACGGTGAGCAAAAAATGTGAAAAAATAAGGTAAGCAACTTGGTTCTGATTTTAATTTTTAACAAGCATGAATGATAGATTGGATAATATGGTTTCAAAGAGCATGAAAAATGGTAAATTTAGGACGAAACCACAGCCCATTTAATGAATAAATGAATGAGAAAAACCAATTTAAAGGTTGAAGGAAAATTTCGGGTCATTGGAATTTAGATCGCTTTAGCTCATTTTATGAACGGGGAATTATTACCCATAGGTGCAGCAGCTTGTAGGTAAAATTTGGGCTCAAAACAGTGGCTAAAAAGCCATGAAAAAGGAAAAATTCAGTTCGCCGAAAAATTTGGGTAGCTCACCGCAGTTGGCTGCAACTCTATTTTTCGAGGCCTTCTGGTGACTAAAATTGAATTTCGAGGCCTTCTGGTGACTAAAATTGAATTTCGAGGGTAGATATGGAAAGGCCACGAGGAGTAAAGGAGGAACCCATTGGTCGGATGTTGAAAAGTCGCAAAAAATGGCTGCCGTCGCCGGAGAAGGCAATGGCTCACGGACGGAGGAGCGTTAGTGCGTTGTTTACGTTGAGATAGGCCACGGGTTTGGGTCGGGTCAACCCGCCCAACCCAATATGGGGTTGACCCAATACGGTGCAACTTTGAGGAATTTTTAAAAAATTTTAAAATGTCAATTTGGGGCTGTTTGATGCAAGTATAAGAAATAGAAATTAAATTGAAATTGGAATAAGGATAGCTTCTCCCTGATGTAAATCTTTATCCGCTGTTTGGCTATTCCAAATTGGAATAGGATTTTATAAAATTAGAATTTGACCAAGAATTTATGATAATTACAATTTGACCCAAAGTAATAAAATAATATTTAATTTAAATAATTATTCAAAGGGGAAATTACCAAAATGTCCCCAAGTCAAAAAAGAGTCAAACGGACTCCGATTAAAGTAAAAGAATAGTGAATTTTTATTATTTCAAGCATTCCAGACTCAACGGTGGAGTCCAATTTGTGAAAAGAGGTCTCAAGAGGAAAGAACTCGTAAAAGTGAAACATGACTGTTTTGCCATTTTTATTACAAAAGTCCGAATTGAATTTTGCAAAAACCTAAACTGACTTTGTTCGACGTTCCAGATTCAATAGTAGAGTCCATTTAAGTTAAAGAGATACCAACAGTAAAGAGACATAAAATTTTATGAATAGCATAGTTCATATAAACTATAGACTAAGATACGTTTTATGAATCATAGGAACGCCACAAGGAATGAAGAAGGCTGTTTGACTTTCTAGACAGATACAGAAAGAGGTAAGTAATATTTGATCTCTGCATGTGATACTTTCCAAGCCAAGTCAATAGTTCTTTTTGTATATTGCTTATTGTGTTCCATATATGCCAGAAGTTATTGAGGCACATTGATATTGTCATATCATGTGGAAGTGTTTATTGATTTCTATATATATCTCGATCATGATTGTACACTTGTGCAGAGAGTTCTTTTTGTACACTTGTACCTAGGGCCGTGAGGGCCAGACAATTATATTTGAAGTAGTCTCGTAACCATAGCCCTTGAAAGCTATCATTATGTCAGGTTGCCTAGAACCAATTATGATTCCATTATACTCTTTGTGGAAGATAGCATTATCCCAATATATTATTAGTGCTAGATTTGTGCTCAGTCACAACTCCATCTGATGTTATCTATGACCCTCAGGTCAAGGTTTCGAGTGGAACATTTGCTACGTTGCTATGTGAGGCATGGGACATAGAGTCACATTATATACAAAGCAGTATTGTTCAGAGAGGCTGTGTGGGACTGAATACGAACTTAGGGGGAATTTCGGGCACTGCGAGTGCATCTATTCTATTGTTATCATTGTCATTATTGATTATCATAGTTTGATCATGTTATATTATTATGAATGATCTTGAGTTCACACAGCTTTTATTGAGTACATACAATTCATACTTGAAACAACTTATGACTGTAGCAGTATGATATTGTTAGCAGAATAGATTTCATTGCTTTATCATTTTAGTTCCTACCAATTGATATTCCTTGATGAACTTCATTTTTCTTGACTGTCTAGCATATTGCATTTATCCTAGCTCTTTTATGGATAATGCTTTCTATATTCACTTGTACACATGGCAGAGCAAAGAAAAATTACTTGCTGAGATTAAGTTAGCTCATCCCAAACTTACTAAAACATTTCAGGAAAGGAAGTTGTAGTAATAACAGTAGCAGTAGCAGTCAGCTAGATAGCAGTGGACATTTTTGAAATAAATATAATGTATAATATTCAATACAGTCTTGTAGCTCTTCCATGTCATCCACGTCTTGGGGATGTAATGTATTAAACTTTTTAAAGTCTGTATTTTGAGAACCAGATTTTATATACATGCAACTTTTATTTAGAGACTTCCAGTGTTTATGTTATGATATTTATTACACGTTAGCAGCACTGATTGTGTAGCAAGTTTCAATTTCAGTTTCAGATGAAACCCGATTTGGCAACAGTGTCAGGCCGAGGTTCGTGATTTGAGATCCGTAGAGGGTGAGTTTCGGGTTGTGAAAGTAGTGGCTGTAATACCCTGACCCGATATATAACACGTAAACTGAGGTAGATCGAATCGAGTGGTGTAATACCTATTTTAATCGAACCTAAAGTCTATATGAATGAAGAGTTACAATCACATCCGAGGAACCCAGCAATACGGAGAATCATGCCCATATATCATCATATGTCTTGAAGTATGTGTACAGTACATCCTGTACGTATATGAGTACAAGTATATATATAGTAGTGTATATATATATATATGTAAATATACAAGTATAAATATAAAATATATACAAGTATATATATATATATACGGTTATGTATGTATATGTATTATATAAGTATAAAGGTATATATGTATAAATATATATAAGCTGATATATGTATATATGTATATATATATATGCCCAATCCATGAAGCATGAGAGTATGTGAGGAGAGTGTCAGCTGGTGTGTGTTGTGTATGTGTCAGTGTATGATATTATATATAATATACATATAATATACATAATATCTTGCAACCTTAAATGCTGCAAGACAGAAAAAGAAAAAAAAAAAAGAAAAGATTAGGAAGAAGAAGAAGTCAAAATAAGGGGCTCAAAAAGAGAGAAACCGAGAAAGGTGAAAGGAGGGCCAAGGCGGTTGAATTGGCCTATATATATGTGTGTGCGTTAGTTAGAAAACAAAAAAGAAAACATCAAATTGGAGAAGCTGTGACCACTTAGAAGGGATTCAGAAGTTGAATCCAAGGAAGAAGAAGAAGAAAAGGGGGATACTGCGTTAGAAAAACCTCAAAAAATGTATGTAATACTTAGTTTCTGTTTTTCAATTTTAAAGGCGTGATAGGTAATTTGAAATATAGGACCTTGTAGAACATAGAGAGGGGGTTAATTAGCAAGAAAAATCGAAAGGAATTATACAGAACTGAGGTACGAATATGTAGTTACAGGTTCTGACGAATAATTTGGTTTTTATAAATTTAGGATTTAAACTTGATTTAAACTATGAGGAACTGATCCTCAATGGTGTAGAAAAAGATTTGAAAAATGAATGGGGGAAAACAATCAAGAAATGGGCACAAAATTGAAAAAAACCAGTTTGCCGGAGCCACTATTTTTCCCTATTTCGTAAAAACCTAGTGACCTAAACCAAAAATTGAGTATAGGAACCGAAAGCTTATTAAAAATGGAAGAAAATCACTTTGAAAAAAGGTTGAAAATTGATCGAAAAAACTTGGCTGTCGTTGGAGAAGATAATGGAACTCACCAGAACCCTACCAAAAAGTCGAGGGAGGAGATGAACAGTGGTTTATCCAAAAACGATGCCATATTGAGTTACTGTGTAGTGATACTGCGTCATTTTAGTTAGGGGTGTTTTAAATTTAAAATCCAATTGGGCCTATTTGGTTATAAGCGTAAGAAATTGAAATTAAATAGGAAATCAAATTGGGATAGCTTATCCCTGAATTGGTGTTCTATCCACTATTCGGATAACTTAATTTAGAATAGTAAATTAGAAATTCTGATTTGGCCCAAATAAATAGGGAAATTGTAAATTGACCCAACTGTTCTATAAATTAGAAAGTTACCCTGAACTTATAGTTATTCTGAAATTGATCCACAAAATAAAATATTAATTTAATTAATTAAATAAAAATTATGAAAATACCCCTAAGTCAAAAAGGAGTGAAACGGACTCCGGTTTAAGTAAAAGAATAATGAATTTTTACTATTTCGAGCATTCCAAATTCAACCCTGAGTCCGATTTGTGAAAAGAGGTCTCAAAAAGTTAGAACCCGTAAAAGTGTAAAATGACCGTTTTGCCCTTTTTAGTACAGATGTCCGAATTGAATTCCGTGAAAGCCTAAACTGACTTTCTTCGACGTTCCAGATTCAATAGTAGAGTTTATTTTAGTAAAAAAGATACTTATAATAAAGAGGCATAAAACTTGATGAGTAGCATAATTCAAGTAACGATAGACTAAGACATATTTTCTGAATCTTAGGAACATCGAAAGGTAAAGAGAAGGCAGTTTGACTTTTATAGAGATACAGTAAGAGGTAAGTGATATTCGATCTCTGTATGTGATACTTCTAGCCATGTCATTAGTTTTTCATATACTACTATTTGTATTCCACACATACCAGAAGTTATTGAATCTACATTGATATTGTCCAATCTTGTGGAAGTACCATTGTTTATATCTCGATCATGATTTTATACACTTGTGCATATATTTCTTTTTGTACACTTGTATCTAAAGCTGAGAAGGCCAGCCAGTTATGTTCGCAGTAGCCTCGTAACTATAGCCTTCGAAAAGCTATAGTTATATTATGTAGCCAAAAACCAGTTATGATTCCACTATACTCTTCGTGGAAGTAGCATGATCCTGATATATTATTAGTGCCAGATTTGTGCTCAGTCACAAACTCCATCTGATGCTTATTATGACCTTCAGGTTGAGGGAACGCCAGTTACGTTACTATGCGAGGCATGGGATGTAGAGTCACATTGTATAAAAAGTAGTATTATTCAGATATCCTGTTGGAACTGAATACGAGCTTAGGGGGAATTTTGGGCCCCACGAGTGCATCTCTTTTGTTGATATCACTGTCCTTTATCATTGATTGTTATAGCTTGATCATATTATACCATTACAAATGATCATGAGATTTTCACAGCTTTTATTGAGTGCATACAATTTATACTTGAGACAGCTCATGACTTGTAGCAGTATGATATTGTTAATAGATTCCTTGTTGAGTTCTATATTCTTTACTAGCTAGCACATTTGCATTTATCCTAGTTCTTTTATGGATTGTGCTTTCTATATACACTTATACACATGACGGAGCAAAGGATATTCACTTACTGAGTTTTCATAACTCATTCAGATATTACTTATATTTTAGGCACAAATATCGTGGGCAGACGATAGAGCCTGATAGCTAGAGGTGGACATTACTTTTTGAAGTTACAAGTGTAACATTTAGTATAGTCTTATAGTTCTCCTATGTCATCCACGTCTTGGGGATGTACAGTAGTTAAGAAATTTTAAAGTTTGTATTTTGAGAACCACATATATATATGGCATGCAACTTTTTATCTTTAAGTCTTCCGCTATTTATATTTTGATAGTTATTGCATGTTAGTAGCACTGATTGTGTACCAAGTTGAGAGATCCCATTTGGCAACAGTGTCGAATCAGGTTCGCTATACGAGATCCGCATAGGGTGGGTCTTGAGTCGTGACAGCTTGGTATCAGAGCATCGTAGGTTGTTAAGTGGTTCGTGGGAGATAAGACTAAGGTACTAGTATTACAAATGTCCAAGTAGAGTCCATCAGTAGATAAAATCAAACATACGACATTAGACTTTTAAGTATATGGAATGATTTTAACCATTTGCAGAAAATGGTTAACACTTGTACTACACCCTTACAGGACACTACGGTTGACGTAGCACGATTAGAGCAATTGGTGGAGAGGCTCATATAGATTGCGCCTCAAAGCCAGGTAGGTCCTAGTAGTTCAGCTCGACCAGAATGGTAGGTGCCACCAGTAGTACATATAGTTTGGCAAGAGAATGATAGAGACCAGGCCTATCACTATAAACAGTTTCAGGCACTACGGCTGTCACGACCCGAAACCCACCCTATGCGGATCTCATGTCGCGGGGCCGACCCGAAGGCCGTCCCTACTTTTTCCATTCCTGTATCATAGTACTAATATGCAATGTACTAAAAATTTTAAACAATGAACAGCGGAAGTCTTTATCAATTACAGTAATCCAGCGGAAGTCTTTTAAATAATTTAAACAGCGGAAGTCTATTAAATACATGACATAGTTCTACATACGACAAAATGAGAACTAAACGTAACCAGCTCCCGGGGGTGGTGAATCAATGGCAGAACTAACATAGACTGGTACAGTACTTCAAAATGTCCCCCTACGCTCTTAGACTCCTACTGAGGTCTCGTAGCGTCATTACCTGAAATGGGGGGTAAGTGGGGTGGAATGAGCTACAAAGCTCAGTAAGTAAATGCAGATCTCCAACACTGGTATCGATGATCAATAATGAATACAATTCCATATGAGAACATGATAGCCAATCATGAGAATGAGATGTTGTGATAGCCAATGAAAACAATTGCCACGAGGGCCAATGGAAACAATTGCCACGAGGGCCAATGAATAGTAATCACAATACACTAATCAGAAGTATTGGGTGTAATAGCAATATGAAGAAATTCAATGATAATATAACAACAATGAAGTACTGCCACAATGAACCGATCACAATGAAACCAATCAATGCAAGTCCCTCGAGACTTGAAGAATCATAAGGGATAATACCATTCAACAATCAAGTTCTGTCAGTCATAAGAGATGCTGTTATTCTGTGTCAGGGCTCGGCAGACCCTCGATCTTTTGGGGCCCGGCATACCCCCCAGTGAATTCCAGTGAATTGCCATTTGTCCGTTCACGGACTTGACCCATAGGTCCCAGTCAATCAGATAGCATCAGATGGGTGTTGTGACTGAGCACAACTCCCATGTTCATAAACATGTCATGATCATAAGTAATTCCATAGGTTATAAAAATGGAACATCATTCATTCAATAAGGATACAACAGTAGGCCTTTCAAGGCATGGTTCAACATGATAACAATGATATAGCAGTCAATCAATGTCCACAAGATAGAACAATATCACATTGTGGATAGCAATAACATGTGGTACTTTCAAGGCACATTGTAACATGATAACAATGATACATCAGTCAATCAAATGTCCACAAGATAGAAAATATCGAATTGTGGAACACAAGGATATCAATACATTCAAGAGTACGAGTTTGTCAGTAAAAGAATAAACTTGGCTTGTGGAAACACCACATGTAAGAGAAAGTGATCCACTTACCTCTATCTTGATTCTATTTCAGAAATCCGTGAGTGTGCCCTTGCCTTTCGAGTTCCCTATATATCAGTAATTATGTTTCAGAATAAATGTTATTCATCAAATTTTATGCCTTTCTCTCATAAGTATCTCAAATACAAATTTAGAATTTACCATTGAGTCCGGAATGCCGAAGAAAGTCGGTTTAGGCTTTCGCGAAATTCCATTTGGACATTTGTACTTAAAAGGGCAAAATAGTCATTTTGTACTTTTACGTTATTTTATCCTTCAGGGTCCCGTCTCATAAAACAGACCCTACCATTGGACTCAGAATGTCCGAGATAATAAAAATTGACTATTCATTCGCATCGTTTGGACTTCGTTTGACCTATATTTGAAATAGGGGCATTTTTGTAAAAATTAATATTTTATTAATTTTCCTGTTTGGGCCTTAGTGAGATTTCTTAAAACATTTGGGGCCGGTTCATAATTTCCAAAAGCTGCGGTCTGAACCAGTTGGTTCAGAACCAAAAACCCGAAACCGGTCTACCCCCTTACTGAACCAAACGGTTCAGTCAAATCTTGAGAACCGGAACAAGATAACCAGTTCTCCTATGCTATCCATGGTTGGAATAAGCCCAAACCCAATTCCCACATTTCCTATCCATGTAACCAAACAAGCCCAATCCATTTAAATTCAAAACACAAACGACACAGTTTCATTTTCCCATTTCATTTTCGGTCGGGTCCCGACCCGATCCGAACTCGGATCCGGTTTAATTTTAACCCGACAGCCTCACGACATTCCGGTCGTCTTCCCCATTACTCCGGTAGGGTTCCGGTGGTGAACAGTCCTCTTCACCGGTGACTGTCACCGGTTTTCGATGGTTTTTCCTCCCGTTTTGAATGCCGTTTTACACCCCACCACATGGGGATCATGAATCCATCCTCCGTTTTGATCAAGACCTTCTTAATCTTCACGAATAGTGAGTTTATCAACTCCGGCCGACTCTCCGGCCAAGTTATATTTTTCATTTTCGTGGCGTTTTGATCACTATTTTGGTCCTATAATTCTTCTAGTGTGTTTCTGCACCTGAGTAGGTCGTTTTTAGAAACTTAAAACAAGTTTTAAGCCTAGATTTTCATGAACTCGAGATTATTCATAAAACCTGCAACTCCGTTTTCCTACCTAGTTTCTCAACCATTTAATCTCATTCTTTTTGCAATAAGTTCCATATTTCATGCTGATTTAGACCTTATAAATAGATACAAGCTTCATGCTCTAAATCGTAAAAACAAAACTCAAAACACTCACCTGGGTTTTCGGTTCTTGCTCACTGTGACCCTCCAAACCCTTCTGTTTCTGCTCCTGAGTTCCTTGCCAATGTTCCTCTCAGTCTCAGTTTCCTTTTTGTCTCTCAACTCACGCCCGTATACACTAATCTCATATAGAGAGACATTCCACCACCCTTGTCACTTCCCACCTTTCTCTCTCGGTTACTCCCCCTTCTATGGCCCCTTTTCTTGACCTAGGTTCTGGTATTCCCTCTACCAAATGCAACTTTGCATTTATTGGCTTGGGAGACTTGTGATGTACACATATATACATATATTATATTATACACATCACACACACTTCACCCAACCGAGACACACACTCATACCCATATACATTGCACCTATATACTGCCCTTGGTAGTTTGCCCTTTCCCTATTTTCTTTTCCTTTTTATTTCTTATACATATACATATATACATAAATACATTATGTTATACATATATATATATATATACATATAAAATACATATTTTATACATGTATATACATCCATGTGTAGGCGTATAAATCTACTTTTAATCATATATACATACATTCATTTTGAACGGTCTACACACATACGTACGTGTATGCATGCATGGGCAAACGTGCATGCACGCATTACAATGCAATGTTCGGGGGTGCTCGGGTGTTACCCGGCCTTGGTCATTCATTTCCATCATTTACAATTTCCAGTCATTTACAATTTCCAGTCATTCATTTCCATGAAATACCATGATATACATATCGTATCGTTCAAGTTACATTATTTAACCGACTTACCTCGGTACACGTGCCGTATCCCGGGTTGGGATATTACATTCTTACCCCCTTAAAAATAAGTTTGTCACCAAACTTAGCATATACTACTATGGAAATAAGTGTGGGTACTTGGCGTGCATATCATCTTCTCGCTCCCAAGTAGCCTCTTCCATCCGGTGATTTCTCCACAGAACTTTGACTAATGGAATAGTCTTGTTCCGTAGTACCTGATCTTGACGATCCAAAATCTGAACTAGATGCTCTATGTAACTCAGATTTTCCTGGACGTCTAGCGGTTCGTGCTCAATTACCTGATCTGCACTCTGTATACACTTCGTTAGCATCGAGACATGAAACACATTGTGAACATGTGCTAACTCTGAAGGTAAGGCAAGCTCGTAGGCTATGGGTCCAACCCTCTTCATGATCCTGAATGGCCCAATGTATCTGGGGCCAAGTTTTCCCCTCTTGCCAAACCTGACTACTCCTTTCATGGGTGATACTTTCAAGTATACAAAATCGCCTTTTGCAAACTCTAAGTCTCGTCGGTGAACATTTGCATAGCTTTTCTGTCAACTCTCAGTTGCTAATAAATGTTGTCGGATCAGTTGTATTTTTCCTGTGGTCTGTTCCACTATCTCTGGCCCATAGAGTTTCCTTTCTCCCACCTCTGTCCAACATAGTGGTCATCGGCACTTCCTGCCGTACAATGCCTCATATGGTGCCATGCCAATACTAGCTTGATAGCTATTATTGTACGTGAACTCCACCAATGGCAACTGATCTTCCCAACTCCCTTCAAAGTCTATGACACAGAAACGCAGTAAGTCTTCTAAAGTCTGTATCGTCCTTTCCGACTGGCCTTCGGTCTCAGGGTGATACGCAGTGCTAAGACTTAGTTCCATGCCCATAGCTTGTTGTAGTCCCTTCCAGAATCGTGATACGAACCGGGGGTCCTTATCAGAAACAATTGATACTGGAACTCCGTGAAGTCTAACAATCTCTCTAATGTATAACTCGGCTAGTCGCTGAAGAGATTGTGTCGTCTTGGTTGCTAGGAAGTGAGCTGTCTTAGTTAATCTATCTACGATGACCCAGATAGAATCACTCCCCTTGACTGCCTTTGGCAATCCTGACACAAAGTCCATCGTGATATGTTCCCACTTCCACTCAAGAATGGGCAGTGATTGCAGAAGTCCTCCAGGCTTCTGATGTTCTACCTTAATTTGCTGGCACTTGACACATCGTGCTATGTACTCAGCTATGTGACGTTTCATCCCAGACCACCAATAAGTATCCTTAACATTGTGATACATTTTGGTGCCCCCTGGATGTAAGGCAAATTTCGAACTATGCGCTTCATCGAGAATCTCCTTTCTGATTTGGGGTACATCGGGTACGCAGATCCTACCCTGATACTACAATATTCCATCTTTCACTGAGTACTCGGAGTCTATGCCTGTCTCAATCTCTTGAAGAAGCTTAGCTATTTTTTCATCCTGAGTCTACTGCCCCCTGATCTTGTCCACAATCGACAAACTGACTATGACAGTTGGCACATAGTGCCTCGGAGCTGGGCAGAACTATCTCTATTTCCATAGACTCCAAGTCTCTCAGTATCTCTGTCTGTGTCGTCAACAGGCAAGCTAAACTCCCTGATGACTTTCTACTAAGAGCGTCAGCTACCACGTTTGCCTTTCCTGGGTGGTACTGTATGCTGACCTCGTAGTCCTTCAACAATTCTAACCAACGGCGTTGTCTCATATCGAGCTCCTTCTATGTAAACAGATACTTGAGGCTCTTATAGTCGGTGAAGATTTCGCACGTGGCTCCATATAAATAATGTCTCAATATCTTCAAGGCGAAGACAATGGCTGCTAGCTCAAGGTCGTGTGTCGGATAGTTCCCCTCATGGGGTCTCAACTGTCGTGAAGCATATGCTACCACTTTTCCGTTCTGCATTAACACACACCCTAAGCCCTTGAACGAGGCATCATTGTAAATTACAAAACCGTCAGTTCCTTCTAGTACTGTCAATATAGGAGCTGTAACCTAAACGCTCCTTTAACTCTTGGAAACTCTTTTCTTGTTCCTCTGTCCAAACAAAAGGAACACCTTTCCGGGTCAGTTTGGTAATAGGCGTAGCTATTTTGGAGAAGTCCTTGACAAATCTCCTATAGTAGCCTGCTAACCCCATGAAACTTCACACTTCTGTGACACTCGTAGGTTGAGGCCAATTCATGATTGCCTCGATCTTCTGGGAATCAACAGAGATTCCTTCTTTACTGATACGTGTCCCAGAAATGCTATACTAGGAAGCCTAGAATTCACATTTCTTCAACTTGGCGTATAACTTTTGCTTCCCCTAACTTCTGTAGGACTCTCCTCAGATGTACCTCGTGTTCTTCCTGGTTCTTAGAGTAAACCAAGATGTCGTCTATAAATACAATCACGAAGTCATCCAAGTATGGCTTAAACACACGGTTCATCATGTCCATGAATGCAGCTGGGGCATTGGTCACCCCAAATGGCATAACAAGGAACTCGTAGTGTCCATACCGTGTCCTAAATGCTGTCTTCTGAATGTTATTGGGTCTGACCTTCAACTGGTGATAGCTGTAATACCCCGACCCAAAAATACCGGGTCATATGGCACGCATTTCAAAGTAATGAAAAAATAAGTATAAACATGTCTACACTTAAGGAAGACAATTAATTTAATTTAAAATAATTAATTAATTAAATCTATGAAATTTATTATCAATTAAAACACACACATAAAAGTGTATTGTGTGATCAAACATGTGTAGGTATTTGTATATGAAATTCTTGATTATAGGAAAAATAAAATAAAATAAAATAAATATAATATATATATATATATACATGGTACGGTTGGTAGTGGACATATGTATATATATTGTGTCCTATAATGCATAATATATGTATATATATATATGTGTATATATATATATGGGGACAAAGAGGCATGGTGGGAAGTGAGGAGAGGTGAGGCTTGAAATGAAAGGAAGCATGGCACCAAATCAGAAAGTATGGGGGGTATGGGCTGATTGTGATGGGGTATGGAAGTGAGAGAAAAATACTTATATACAAATCTCATATACACAATCATACACACACCTCCATTCACTCACTCACGTAGAGAGAAAGAGAGAGAGGAAGAGTTCTGGGCACACAGTGATAGAAAGCAAAGAGAATAGAGAGAGAAACCGAGCAAGAAGAAGGTGAAAACAGTGAGGAAAAGGTAAGAATGAGAAATTATCGTTTTATTCTCTCTCTAGAATTTCTCTATGAATAAACTGTTTTAAGCTTTCATATTGTATATATGACATTTAGAGCATGTGTAGACAAGATTAGGAATGAAATTGCGGCTTTAAACCACCCAAAACACATAGACCCAAGAGCTTCGGCCATGGGAGACCTTGCTTGAAGCAGGTCTGAACCAGCCTCTCCAAAACCCAATTTGGTTAGTTGGAACCTCAACTAGACTCCTCAAACATGCCAAAAACCCATATCCGCGATCAAAACTCAAAAGAATCGAAGCCCAAATGTCAAGTTATAGGTGCGGGTTCCAAAAGCAAAACTCAAAAACATGGGATTAAACCTACCTTTAGGAATGAAATATAAAACCCCATGGAAATGGGATCACAACAGTACAAGTCCCATCGAATTTGGCTCAGAAATGAGCGTATACAACCGACTTGCAGGTCGGATTATCAAGGCTTGAACCGAGCTCGTTGGACCAGTTTGATGCCTAAAAAGGATGCCAAAATGATCGTTTATAGGTTTAGGAACATTTTAAGATAAAAACAGTGAAGGTTTGGTGAATAAAACTCCACGAAATAGAAGAAGTAACGACTGAAAATAATTAGGGTTTTAAGTGAACAGTGTCGGCTTCAATGGGGAAGACGACACTGTTCGGGTCGGGTCGGTCTATGGGTCGGTTACGGGTCCGGGTCAAATCCGGTTATGGGTTTATTTAAACGGTGACGTTTAGAGGTTTCAAAATTTTTAATTTTAACCATTAGGGCTGACGTCATCCTGACGTCAGCATTACGTGGCAAACCGGTCAAACCGGTTGGTTTGTGAGTGAACCGGACCGGTTTAGTTGGAATTGGACCGAACCTATGGGTTTTCTTATTTATTTAAAACCAAATAAACCAAACCTTTTCTTATTTACGGATTGACCCCAAACCTTCTAAGAAATCACACTGGGGCCCACCTGATGAAAATTTTATACAATTAAGCCCCTGAAAAAATAATTAAATAATTAATTTAATTATTTAATAAATAAAGTAAAATGACTATTTTGCCCCTGAGTCATATATGATGCAAATGAAGTCCAAATTAAACATATGAATAGTGTATCCTTACTATTTCGGATATTCTGAAGCCAATGGTAGGGTCCATTTTATGAGACGGGGCCCGAAAAATAAAGACACGTAAAGGGGTAAATGACCAAAATACCCCTTGCCCAAAATTAACAAATTATTAGTGTAATCTTACTATCTCGGACCTTCTGAGTCCAATGGTGAGGTCCACGACACGAGATGAGGTCCCGAAAAAAATTGAGACCCATAGATATGTCAAAATGACCAAAATACCCCTGCTCCATAAACGAGTCAAACGAAGTCCAAATTAAATAAGTAAATAGTGGATTTTAACTATTTCAAACATTCTGAATCTAATGGTGGGGTCCATTCCACGAGACGGGACTCCGAAAAAAAAAAAATTAGACACGTTAAGGTATAAATTACCAAAATGCCCCTACTATGTCCTAAGCCAAATTAAAACCAAGGAAGGTCTAAATTGACTTTCTTCGACACTCCGGACTCAATGATAGAGTCTATTTAACCAAAAGTAATGTCTAAATAAAAATACATAAAATTTGATGAATAGAATCTGTTAGATGATAATAAATTAATGTAATGCCAAAGTACTAATCTAAGGCGTATACGAGGAAATGAAATACGAAAAGACACGACACGTAAACATGTCAAATAAATAACTTTAATTCAAAGTTAATGGAGCTACCAGAAGAGTATAAATTGAAATAAATTAAATTTCTAACACGTTAAATTGTGTCATAGGTTAAGAATACGAGTTAAGTTAAGTACATATGAATTTATGAAATCATTTTAGGATCTAGTACGATTTAAGCATGCGTTAAGGAATATCGAAATGATATTACAATGGATGTGAAGTTAATGAGGTTATTTATGAATTGTTCTTAGGAACTATAAAGGAAGTGGGAAAGCGCATTAGTAGCACTAACCCTAAAGGACCAAGGTGAGTAATCTTACATTTGAAGTGGAGGCTTTAACTCCACGGATTTCAACGGATGTTTTTAAGTTCAAGATATTTACAGCATTGATATATATCAAATTCAGTATTCATGATTTCTGTTTTCTTAAATATTCTGCCATGACATGCTCCACGATTATTTTCATATTTATATCCATAAATGTTTCCTTTTCAAATAGTTAGCATGTCTTATTTCCTCAAATATTCTGAATTTGATTCCTGCAAGTATTGAAGCATCACTGCAAAAGTTATACGTCACATGTTTAAAAACTCATAAAGGGCTTTTATATAAAAGTCATATGACAAACATTTTGTAAGATAAGTAATAAGCACATAGGTAGTGTTGTGAGTTGTACGGGACTCAATGGGCCTATCATGTGCATCAACACATAGTTAGGATTTTGGGTTGTACGGGACTCAACTGACCTGTCATGTGTAATGTCTGGTAGCAGGATCTAATCCCACAGGCAATGAGATACCTCGAGGAACCCTATCTGTTCTGTTAGGAAATGAGTTTTACCTACCTTTTAGGGACCAGGAAGACGATCTTGATCGGTTCAGTTAGGTCATCTCCACGTATACGTAAAACGGGAGTCTGGTTCGAAACGGATTCCACTAATGAAAGAGATAAGATGACAAACGATTTTAAAGATGGAAGCTAATTTTACCCCCATTTCCTATTATGCTTGTTTATATGCTTTGAAATGCATATGCCCTATTTAAGAAATGTTTGTTTAACTTGAATTATGTGATTTTGAGTTACATGCTCTGAAATGCATATGCTCTTTTATGGAAAGATAAGTTTTAGTTTGAATACCTTGAATGTTTCAAAGCTACATGTTTTAAGAATGCATATCTCCTATGTTCAAGTATACGAACAATTGGTAGTTGAGTATTTTATAAACTCTCATATACGAAACCTCTACCAATTGAAAACCCATGACAAATGTAGGAATTACTCATTGGGCTTTTCGAAGCTCACCCCACTCCCTAACATTTTTCAGGCTACGATGAAGATGATTGGGAGCCCTGCTCCATTTTGGGTTGAAGTTGAAGGATGCCTCCATGATTATGGATTTTTGTAATGCATCAAAAGCAGTAGTGGTTATATTTTGTAGTAAGGTACTTTTGGGACGAATGTATTAAGCCGCTAAGGCATTTGGGTATGTAATGAAGATAAACTTTAGAAATCTTATTTATGCTCTGAATGTATGTTTACATGCTACCATCGACAAGGGTAACAGTATCGGACGGAGGTGCAAAAGATTTCAAGAAGAAAAAAAAAAAAAAAAAGTTATTCACGCTTCCGCAAACTAAGACTGCACCGCTATCCGATACCGTCATCTATGTATGAGCCTTGTCCCGAGGCCTTCGGGTCCCGGGGCGGCGGTCGCAATCCGGTAATCCGCACAGGGTGGGTTTCGGGTCGTGACAATAGCTGGACCTCAGGTCGATCTTTGAGAACACCTGGGCCTCTTTCAATTGGTCGAACAAATCATCTACTATGGGCAGTGGATATCTGTTCCGAATGGTAACTTTGTTCAACTCGCGATAGTCGATACACAGTCTCATAGTTCCATCATTTTCTTTACGAACAATACAGGCGCACCCCATGGTGACGAGCTGGGTCGTATAAAACCCTTGTCCAATAATTCTTGCAACTGGAGCTTCAGCTCTGCCGGTGCCATCCTATTTAGAGTCTTGATATCGGTGTAGTGCCTGGCAATACGTCGATGCAAAACTCGATCTCTCTGTCTATGGGCATTCCTAGAAGATCATCTAAGAATACTCCGGGAAATTCCCTAGCAATGGGAATCTTCTCTAACTCAGGCTGCTGAGAATCAGTGTCTTGAACACTACATAAGAATTCGTGACATCCCTTGCGAAGCAGACGTCTTGCCTGGATAGAGGAAACGAAGTAGGGTGGGGAAGCCACTCCTGTCCCTTCAAAGTCAACTGTTGGAAACTAGGGGTTCTGTATGAGAACTCGTTTGGCCACACAGTCTATCGTAGCGTGATTAGCGGCCAGCCAATCCATTCCAAGGATAACGTCAAATCCACAAATTTCCAAAGGTATAAGGTTAGCCAATAAGTGTGTATCCCTAATCTGTATCCCACAATTCCTATACATGGTATCCCCCAACAATGATTTCCCCGATGGTATAGAAACATTCAGTAAATACCCTAAGGGTTCCGTCACTAGGTTCAATCTAGTAGCATATGTAGGGGATACAAATGAATGTGTAGATCTAGTGTCAAATAAAACATGAGCAGGCTATGAGCATACTAAAAGAGTACCTGCGACTACAGAGGTTGTAGCCTGCACGTCTCTTGGTAAAAGGGAGAAAACTCGTCCTACCTACTGCTGGACGTTCCCTTGTCCACTTCTTCGGGTCGGAGGTCTAGGTGGTACTATTCCGGTTGTTGGTGCTTTAACCGAAGTAGTGTTGGGCGTGGCCTGATCCTTTTGAGGGCATTCTCTCGCATAATGTCCCTCTTGGCCACAGTAGTAGCAAGCGTTGCTGTCCTTGAGACATTGGCCTTTGTGGATCTTATTGCAACGAGAGTACTTGGCTGCCCCCTTTTTAGTGTTGCTCTGTTTCTTCTGACCGGACCCTGTTGCCTGTGATGCAGCTCCAGGTCTGGTAAATGTAGATCCTTGTCCTGAAGTAGAAGGCCCTTGCCTCTTATTCTGGTTGCCTCCACATTTCTGGTTCCCTCGCCTCTTGGCGAATTCCTCGCCACTCCTTTCTATGATCTGAGTCGTTTCCACGACATCATCGTAAGTAGTCAGTCGATGGGGTACTAATCTATCCTTGATAGACCACCTCAATCCTTCCTCGAATTTACGAGCCTTCAGATCCTCAGTTCTGATAGCATCAGGGGCAAATCTGGCCAATTCAATAAAAATGGCCTCGTATTGCTCCACAGTCATCGACCCCTGTTGCAATACCATGAATTCGGCAACTCTGTGGTTTCGTACTTCTTGGGAAAAGTATTTTTTATTGAAGATCACAGTAAATCGTTGCCAGTTCATGTTTGGCTCCCTCGCCTTCTCATTTATCCACCACTTATGTGCCATTCCTTTAAGCATATACGTGGCATAAGCCACTTTCTGGACGTCAGTACAATTCAGGATATCAAAACCCTGTTCATTTCTAACATCCATTCTTCGGCCGCCGTGGCCCCATTTGTACCATCAAACGTCGGGGGTTTCATTTTCTGGAATCGTTTGTATTGGTATGCAACATCCCGTTCATTCCCTTGACAATTCCCGATGTTACCCGCCTGCGTTGACAGGCTGTTCCTGTTGTACTGGCTGTGCTGGTTGGCTAGCACTAGCCTGAATCTGTGGTAAACTTTCAATGACAGTCTGCATCAATCTTTCCAATTGTTCTAAACGATCCATAGGTAACGGACCTTGCCTCGTGTTAACCATGACTGTGAGTAGAACCAATGAAGATAACCAATGAGATAACCAATGAAATAACCAATGAGATGACCAGTCAATGTGTAAGACAATTGTCCATAATTGTAAATACAAATGTCAGTTATATCTAACAGTCTTAACTCTAGTCCTATCTCCCATGACTCATAATCGAACCTAAAGCTCTAATACCAAGCTGTCACGACCCGAAACCCACCCTATGCGGATCTCGTGTCGCGGGGCCTACCCGAAGGCCGTCCCTACTTTTCCATTCTTGTATCATAGTACTAATATGCAATGTACTAAAAATTTAAACAATGAACAGCGGAAGTCTTTATCAATTACAGTAATCTAGCGGAAGTCTTTTAAATAATTTATACAGCGAAAGTCTATTAAATACATGACATAGTTCTACATAAGGCAAAATGAGAACTAAACGTAACCAGCACCCGGGGGTGGTGAATACATGGGAGAACTAACATAGACTGGTACAGTACTTCAAAATGTCCCCCTACTCTCTCAGACTCCTACTGGGGTCTCGCAGCGTCATTACCTGAAATGAGGGGTAAGTGGGCTGGAATGAGCTATAAAGCTCAGTAAGTAAATGCAGATCTCCAACACTGGTATCGATGATCAATAATGAATACAATTCCATATGAGAACATGATAGCCAATCATGAGAATGAGATGCTGTGATAGCTAATGAAAACAATTGCCACGAGGGCCAATGGAAACAATTGCCACGAGGGCCAATGGAAACAATTGCCACGAGGGCCAATGGAAACAATTGCCACGAGGGCCAATGAAAACAATTGCCACGAGGGCCAATGGAAACAATTGCCACGAGGGCCAATGAACAGTAATCACAATACACAATCAGAAGTATTGGGTGTAATAGCAATATGAAGAAATTCAATGATAATATAACAACAATGAAGTACTGCCACAATGAACCGATCACAATGAAACCAATCAATGCAAGTCCCTCGAGACTTGAAGAATCATAAGGGATAATACCATTCAACAATCAAGTTCTGTCAGTCATAAGAGATGCTGTTATTCTGTGTCAGGGCTCGGCAGACCCTCGATCTTTTGGGGCCCCCGGCATACCCCCCAGTGAATTCCAGTGAATTGCCATTTGTCCGTTCACGGACTTGACCCGTAGGTCCCAGTCAATCAGATAGCATCAGATGGGTGTTGTGACTGAGCACAACTCCCATGTTCATAAACATGTCATGATCATAAGTAATTCCATAGGTTATAAAAATGGAACATCATTCATTCAATAAGGATACAACAGTAAGCCTTTCAAGGCATGGTTCAACATGATAACAATGATATAGTAGTCAATCAATGTCCACAAGATAGAACAATATCACATTGTGGATAGCAATAACATGTGGTACTTTCAAGGCACATTGTAACATGAGAAACAATGATACATCAGTCAATCAAATGTCCACAAGATAGAAAATATCGAATTCTGGAACACAAGGATATCAATACATTCAAGAGTACGAGTTTGGCAGTAAAATAATAAACTTGGCTTGTGGAAACACCACATGTAAGAGAAAGTGATCCACTTACCTCTATCTGGATTCTATTTCAGAAATCCGTGAGTGTGCCATTGCCTTTCGAGTTCCCTATATATCAGTAATTACGTTTCAGAATAAATGTTATTCATCAAATTTTATGCCTTTCTATCATAAGTATCTCAAATACAAATTTAGACTTTACCATTGAGTCCGGAATGCCGAAGAAAGTCGGTTTAGGCTTTCGCAGAATTCCATTGGACATTTGTACTTAAAAGGGCAAATAGTCATTTAGCACTTTTACCTTATTTTATCCTTTGGGGTCCCGTCTCGCAAAACAGACCCCACCATTGGACTCAAAATGTCTGAGATATAAAAATTGACTATTCATTCGCATCGTTTGGACTTCCTTTGACCTATATTTGAAAATAGGGGGCATTTTTATAAAAATGAATATTTTATTAATTTTCCTGTTTGGGCCTTAGTGAGATTTCTTAAAACATTTGGGGGGGCCCGGTTCATAATTTCCAAAAGCTGCGGTCTGAACGCAGTTGGTTCAGAACCAAAAAACCCTAAACCGGTCTGCCCCCTTACTGAACCAACTGTTCAGTCAAATCTTGAGAACCGAAACAAGATAACCAGTTCTCCTATGCTATCCATGTAACCAAACAAGCCAATCCATTTAAATTCAAAACACAAATGACACAGTGTTCATTTTCCCATTTCATTTCCGGTTGGGTCCCTACCCGATCCGAACCCAGATCCGGTTTAATTTTAACCCGACAGCCTCACGACATTCCGGTCGTCTTCCCCATTACTCCGGTAGGGTTCCGGTGGTGAACAGCCGTCTTCTCCGGCGACTGTCACCAGTTTTTGATGGTTTTTCCTCCCCGTTTTGATTGCTGTTTTAACTCCCCACCACATGGGGATCATGAATCCATCCTCCGTTTTGATCAAGACCTTCTTGATCTTCACGAATAGTGAGTTTATCAACTCCGGCAACTCTCCGGCCAAGTATATTTTTCATTTTCGTGGCGTTTTCAAGAAATGAACACTTGATTGAGAAATCACAAATGAAAAATTCGAATAAATTGAGGTCACCCGTATAGGGGATAAATGTTGCAATGCAAAGCGAATACGAGTAAACCGGTTCAAACACAAACCAAAAGATGCTCATGAAAACAGGAAGGAATATGATACTCTGTCCTTAGTAAAACTTAACGTACTTGAATGACAAACCCAAGACACTTTAACCATAGAGATGGTTTAGGCTAGTTACAATGTTTGACTTCCTATGACCACTATCAAAGAAACAGATTGAAAAGAAAAGATCAAGGTACCAGATACCTTTACCCTGGCACATGATGCACCACACGACGTTAACGGAAGTTGATAGACTATGATCAGTAAGATAAACAACGACTTAAGTACCAAATGAAATGAATATAACGACTGGACATGGAACTAGTCAAGATACTAGTAACAAGGGAGAATGGTCGAGTACTGAAAAGACGACTCAAGGTGAGTAATGAAAGTAACAGACCCTTAGCCATAATGTTAATACTAAAATTTGGAGACAATGAGTTAAAAGTCCCGAGAAGTTAAAAAATTCAAATCTTTGACTTTCAAATCCACTAATAAATTAAAACAAATAGGAAAATAAAAGAACTCTGAACTCAGTATAAAGAAATTTTCTTCCTTGAAAATATTGTATCTGAATACTAGAGATAAGTCTAAAAGACAGATCAAAAGAGCAATTATGACGATGAAATTGCATGATGAGATAATAGAGTTTCTTAGATTATGAACATTCAAGTTTTGGGGACAAAACTCAATTTAAGGGGGGTAGAATGTAACACCCTGACCCAGTTGTAACCGAACAAGCCATGTAAATCCGAGCCGTTAGGATTTCCTGTTTTAATATTAAATAAAATGGACGGGGTTGAAAATGTAAAAGTTCGAAAGTACGGATAATGTTGGGCGGTGCCCGAGCAAACCACGAACGGATACCGAAATAAAATGAAATTTAAATAAATAAAATAAAATAAGTTATGATAAAAAGGAAGATAAAAATTTAATAATAAATAAAGATAAGAAAATAAAATAAAATATAAATATAAATTAACTATTCATATGAGTGTATATATATATATATGTATATGTGTGTGTGTGTGTATATATTGGACGGTATATGTAAGTATGTTATATGTATATAATTTGTGATTAAGGCATACAATGAGATAAGAGGGGCGTGGGCTAAAGGATCACAGATTGGATTCAAAAACAAAAAAATGGGATAAGCTGATAAGTGCGTAACGGAAGGGATTAAGAGAGAGAAGAAAGAAATTGAAAGGGGGGGTTATTGCATGCGTTAAAACAAAGAAGAAAAGAAAATGGAGCGACACTGGACGGAAGAAACAGGGAGAAAAAAAAGAAGAAGAGAGAGAGAGGGGTTGGAGAGAGAAGTGGGGCGGGGATTTCGGTAACGCAGACTTATAACGGAAAGAATAGGGAGTGAGAGGAGCGCACGATCTTCATCTTCATCAACTTTTTACGGCTACACAAAACTTCGTGAGAAAAATTAGGCTGAAGCAGTGGAGTTGTTCAACTAAGAAAATGCAGTTTGAAAAGGGGATTTTGAATTCATGTGTACTCTGTGCGGACTCCCTCTCTACTCTCGCTTCCAGTCAATCAACAAACCCACGACGAACATGATGAATCAGCTCATCCACGGCTCCCCACATCCTCCGTGACTTTCTTTATGAGCTGATCGACTTGTTGTCCAAGTGCCGTGTCTTTCGCCTACCATCACAATGCGGCCTCAACAAGGGTCTCTTACGTTTCAACCCTCTAGCCGACCCGCAGTTACACTCAAAAAATGAAAAGGCAGTTTTTCTGAGATGGAAGAAAAATTCACAATTTTGGACAACAGGAGAGAATCGATCCCGAGGTTCTTTCTACTGGAACGGCAATCTTATTCGCCCCCTCGATGCATCAGAATTAAGTGATTGGAGATGAGGCAGCAGCGGGCATGATCGAAGAATTGCTCCTTTGAAGAATGAAAAGACAATGATAAGTTATTGTAATTGGAATCGTTTGGGATGGTGGGACGAGAAAGACCGTGCTTGCCCAGAAGTGTTTTACTAGCCATAGTGAGTAAAAAATGATGAACCGGAGATGTGGGGTATGATTAATGAAAACTTTGATGAATAAAACTGTAGGATTTGAGGGGCAGAGGTTAAGAAGTCTATTTTGGAGAAGTGGGCGGATGAGGTGGACAAGCTCACAGGTGAGTAGGTAAGTTCTTTTCGAAAAACTCAACCCCCCCACACAACACACACACTTGTAGATAGAAAGTTGATAATTGGAAAAGGGTTATGGGTGAAAGCAGAGTCACCACCAGAACTGATGGCCGCCGAACGAGTTTTAAAATGGAGTAATTTTTAATTCTAATTATCATTGTGATTATATTTTCTAATTAGTTGAATGGACTACAGTTACGCTAATTTGTTTGGTAGCTAAATTAGAATGAATAAAGCCATTGAGGAACCTTCTGGACTCAACGGTGAAGTCCAATTTATGAAAACGGAACCCGAGAAATAGAGACGTGTAAATGACCATTTCACCCTTGGATAAATTAGATCAAATTGGAAGTCGTAAAAGTGTAAAGTAATAAAAGAGATATTTAAAGTAGCGAGGCATAAATTTAATAATGTCATTAAAGCTGAAACATGTTTACGATATATAGGAAACTCGAAAGGAAAAGGGAAGGACACGGAATACTAAGACGCATTGAAAAGGTAAGTGGATTCCTATCTCTTATACGTGGTTTTCCAAGCCACGATCCTTCTATTACTGCCAAGACTTGTACTCATGTATGTATCCACTATTGTTGTTCCCACCATTGATATTGTCCTATCTAGTGGATGCCTATTGATTGATATCCCATGATTCGATTCATTGTACTGATTCCTATCATTGTATGTTTATGTCATGTTATTTCATACATTATATATGATAGAATCTTGATTTAGAATTGAATGACGAGACTGTGAATGGAAAAATGGTGATGGGTATGTTTTACCGATCGACGGGACCTACGGGTCAAATCCGTGATCGAATATATGGTGATGGGGGGTGTTTTTATGGATCGACGGGACCTACGGGTCAAATCCGTGATCGAATATATGGTGATGGGGGGGTGTTTAATGGATCGACGGGACCTACAGGTCAAATCCGTGATCGAATATATAGTGATGGGAGGTGTTTAATGGATCGACGGGACCTACGGGTCAAATCCGTGATCAGGACATATGGTGATGGGAGTGTTCTTACATATGGAGTTATGAGGGTATTTTTTATGCATTGACTATTCTCTCATTAGTTGTACTGGACTGTGACCGTTTTATTGTGGTGTATTCATGTTGATTGTAATTATTGTGCTTAAACCATATCCATGCTACACCACTACTTACACTTGTTATTGGGTTCACTATTCATTGGCCTTGTGGCACTTTACTGAAACTGCAATCGTTGTCATGACTGGCTATCATGTTACCTTGACTTGTATTCGTCTTTGTCATCCCCACCCGTATTGGGGATAGGCTTTTACTTACTGAGTTTGTAGATCACCCCTTACTAAATTTTTTTCAGGTGAGAATACTACAGAACCACAGTAGGAAGTCAGGAGCTTAAGGAGACGGTTGTGAAGCATGATAGTAGTGAATAAGTCTCTCCCATGTACTCACCACCTAAGAGTGGTTCATGATCAATTTATTGTTAGTTTAAGTTTACTCTTTGAACAATAATGGTAATAAAGCTTCCGCACTTTAATGTCATGTTTATATTATTTACTATTATCATTGGTAGAAGAATGGAAAAAGTAGGGACGGCCATGGGGTCGGCCCTGTGACACGAGATCCGCATAGGGTGGGTTTCGGGTCGTGACAGCCAGGACCTTCTTTCACTAGGCCAAGAGCAGGATCTAGGAATTCTGGACCCAAACCGACCAGGGTCAATTCCATGGATGAGGGCGTAGCCAACTGCCCCACCTGCCACAAATATCATCGAGGGCCGTGCCAGGTGAACTCCATTGCCTGCTACTCATGCGGACAAGTTGGGCATTACAAGACGTAATGCCCCTAGAGGAGCCATTTAGTTGGGAGTATGGCAAGTACTCCATTACTCCAATGACTGCACTTGCAGCCAGAGTATAGACTTTTAGTGGTGGGCAGAGGACTGAGCCGCAACACTCAGCATGGATTTTCTCACTAACACCTGAGATACACAGGCTACGACATCAGTAGTCGCAGGTATTCTTCGGATCTGTTCACATTATGCTAGAGTATTATTCGATACTGGCTCTACACATTCATTTATAACACCAGTATTTGCTGCTAAGCTAAACATAGAAACAGTACCCTTAGGTTATATGTTAACCATTTCTATGCCATCAGGAGAGTCATTATGTGGAAATACTATATATCGAGCATGTAAGGTACAGATCGAAGTCCCACATTTATTAGCTGATCTGATACCATTAGACATTTATGGTTTTGATGTTATACTTGATATGGATTGGTTGGCTGCGAATCATGTATCTATAAATTGTGTGGCCAAGACAGTTAGTGTACAAATACCAGGATGTCCGAGCATCCAGTTTGAGGGGACGGGTTTAGCTACCCCACCTTATTTTGTATCCTCTATCCAGGCCAAACTGTTACGTAAGGGATGCCATGGGTTTTTGTGTAGCGTAATGGACACTCGCTCACAACAACCACCCTTAGAGTAGATTCCCATTGTTAGGGAGTTTCCCGAGGTCTTTTTAGATGATTTGCCAAAAATGCTTGTGGATAGAAAGATAGAGTTTATTATTGATATACAACCAGGTACCTCCTCGATATCCAAGAATCCATATTGTATGGCACCGAAAAAGTTGAAAAAGCTGAAGCTGCAGCTACAAGATTTGTTAGACAAGGGTTTCATCAAACCTAGTTCTTTACCGTGGGGTGCCTCAGTATTGTTCGTGAAGAAGAAGGATGGGACCATGCGGTTATGTGTTGACTACCACGAGCTAAATAAGGTCACCATCAAGAACCGATACCCTCTGCCAAGGGTTGATGATCTCTTCGACCAGCTGAAGGGAGCACAGATCTTCTTTAAGATCGATTTGAGGTCCGGGTACCATCAGTTGAAGGTGCGACCTGCGGATATTGAGAACACGGCTTTCAGAACCCGCTATGGGCATTATGAGTTCCTAATGATACCGTTTGGGGTCACTAATGCCCTTACTGCATTTATGGATCTGATGAATCGAGTTTTTAAGCCACATCTAGATAACTTCGTGATCGTGTTCATAGACAATATCTTGGTTTACTCCAAGAACCAGGAGGAACATGAAGTACATCTACAGAAGGTTCTACTAAAGTTAGGGGAGCAGAAACTGTACGCTAAGCTGAAGAAGTGTGAGTTCTGGATCCCTAGCATAACATTTGTAGGGCATGTGATTAGTAAAGAAGGGATCTCTGTTGATTCTCAGAAGATTGAGGCAATCATGGATTGGCCTCGGCTAACCAGTGTCACAGAAGTGTGAAGTTTTATGGGATTGGCTGGCTATTACAAAAGGTTTGTCAAAAACTTCTCAAAAATAGCTATGCCAATTATATAGTTGACCTGGAAGGATGTTCCACTTGTTTGGACCGAGGAGCAAGAGAAGAGCTTTCAAGAGCTAAAGGACCGACTAGTTGCCACTCCGATCTTGACCGTGCCAGATGGAACCGAAGGATTTGTGATCTATAGTGATGCCTCACTTAAAGGCTTGGGGTGCGTATTGATGTAGAGTGGAAGGGTAGTAGCATATGCTTCACGACAGTTGAGGCCACACGAGAGAAACTACACGACACATGACCTCGAACTGGCAGCCATTGTCTTCGCCTTGAAGATATGAGGTATTACTTATACGAAACCACGTGTGAGATCTTTTCTGACCATAAGAGTCTCAAGTATCTGTTGACCAAAAGGAGCTCAACATGAGACAGCGCCGTTGGTTAGAATTGATAAAGGACTATGAGCTCAACATACAGTACCACCCAGGGAAGGCTAACGTGGTAGCTGACGCTCTTAGTAGGAAGTCATCAGAAAGCTTAGCTTGCCTGTTAACCCTACAGACAAAGATGCGAAAGACTTGGAGGATATGGAGATAAAGATAGTTCCGCCCAGCTCTGAGGCAATGTGTGCCAACGTCACAGTCAGCTTATCGATTGTGGACAGGATCAGAGAGCAGCAGACTTAAGATGAG